>WEKX01021780.1:0-14102 GCA_013390025.1 Pitta sordida
TACTGAAGCTCGCAAAATAGCGGACCGTGAATACGAGGGGGGCACACTGTAATATCCCTTGCAACTGGGCAATGCCTTGTGTCTTTTTCACCATAATGAATTGTACCAAGTGGATAGCAGTGCCAGTGGATTTACTGATTTACTGCTACTCTCTTTTACTTGCTTGGAAAGATCTGTGGAAAAGGCAAATTTGGCTCAGGGTGGTAACAGACATGTGGACCAGCTGTCCTGAACATAAACATTCACTGATTTGACTTTGAAGGAAAAGTCTTCAGCAAAGAAAGAGTTGAGGAAGTGCCAGTTGCACTGTGCATGCAAGTTGTGGAGAGGCGTGGGAACTGTGGGAAGGAGGTGTTGCTAGGGAGCACTGAAGTCAGTCCATGAATCCAAAAATGAAATGGTAGCTGGTGTTAGTTGGTAATCCTCCTACAAAGAGATCATTTTCATTTTACACTTGTGGACTGCCTTCATGCTGTTTGTGTAATGTATGGCCTATAAAGTACCATCTAGACAGCAACTGCATGCTTTCCTGTGTGTTCATTCTCTGTGCCTGATGCCAAGCCTTCCAGGGGAAGGGAGGGTCAGAAATACTTTTCATCAGGCAAGATCTGGAGTGAAAATCAGCAAAAGAACAAGTAAGAGCCAAATACACCAGCAGATGGCTGTACCTGGAGCCTGTTACCTGACATCTGAAACTCTCTATCCAGTGAGCAGGATAAATCGGTCGCACGCTCAGGGAGCAGGCAGCTCCTCTTAGAATTCTTTGCATACTCTATTGTGAGCTGTGGGAAGGAATTTAGCAGAGTAAAGCTTCCCCTCCCCAGGTGTATTCTATGATCTTCCTTTTATCGGAGTCGAGAAGGTGCCCATACAAGTTGAAGTTCTATGTCTCTCTATGTATGTTATAAAAGCAGTAGGATTCATTTTCTTCCTGTATCAGTATAGATTGTACCAGTGTGGAGGATCAGTTTTGTCTAGCTCTTTTTGCCTTGAATATTTTCCTCTCAGCTGCAGAATTAAAAGATAAATGTTCCAGTTCAAAACCTGCAATTTGACTTACCTAGTGGCTAAGGTATTTACATTTTCGCTAGAGGACAAATGATCAAACCAGTCAAGTAAGGGCTCTTGTAAGGTGTGTTATCTCTTGCTGTGAAATATTGCAGGTCAGTCTTCTGTTAAAACATAGTGAAAATTTACTAAGAGCTAATCAACTAGAAAGTTTAATTAACCTATTAACTAATTAACATTTAACACTTGATTTTCATAAAGGATTTCTTTAGCAGTACCCATATTCTGATGAAGCTATTAAATGGTACGTCAAGGAGAACTATTGTCTTAGAATAACTGATTAATAAGGTAGTCATAATACTATGGATTTATAAGCCATACTTAATACCAAAATATATTTATTTCTGCATATATTTCACACAACTAACTCAGAATTCCCTTTTCCTCCCCTCAGTAAAGATGCAACAGTGTCTTATAAAGATACTGTATTTACACAGCAAGAGAGTCTGTTGTATGATTGACAATTTCTCGAAAAGTTAAATATAAATATTTCCAATATAGAATTATTCTTCATACATTCATTGGGAAAATCTCTTTGGATGTTCAAAAATAAAGCAGATAGAGCTGCAGAAAGATATCAAATGTAATCCGAGATAAATCCCTGTGTTTAAAAATGAGATTTTTTTTTTTTTTTTATAATGAGTGAAAAAAACCCCAGTGGACAGTAGCTTCCAAAGGTGTTCTTTGTTTCCAAGAGCTATTTTCCACTATCTGAATAGCCTGCATCTTTCTCCCCTCTCCATGAATTCTTGAAATATATTCAGACCTTTACAAGAAAAAACAGCTTAAATATTTGAATAGAAAACATACAAACATGAAAATTTAACATTGTACCCATATAACTTTCTGTAAAATTCAGTCTTAAAAGTGCAGATCAATGCTGGTTTACATTCTAACTTTTAGATAGGAATTTTATTTACTGGGATGAAAATAAAACATATCAGTCATACCAAATTGAAAATATAATCATGTATCTCAATCTGTGATGCTGGGTCCTAATCAGAAAGCACTATGTAATAAGCTTAAGTGCATTTCTGCTGAGGTTTTCCTCATCAGTGTCTCTGATTTAATCTCTGTGTTTCATTAAGAAGGACAATGATTTAGGGACTGGTATCATGTTGGAAAAAATTAAAAGTATGAATATTCTTATGAGGAAAAACACCTTACTTTTGAGGCTTTCATGTATCCTAATGATTTAAAATATTATTGTATATTCTGTCCTATCACTCTGCCTTAATCTAAATGTATGTGATTTCAGATCTGTGTGATTTTATTAGAGAAATGGGAAACCTGTAGGATTATTTTCATTTAAGAATTTGTTGGCCCTGTTTCTGTATTACACTTGTTTGTGCAGCTAAAGATGTGCTTGTGTCAGAGAGAATTTCCAACATTTAGCTGTTAATTGAAGGCTTGGTTTTCATTGACACAATGCAATTCAAATCAATTGCATACTCAATATCTAAGGTATGATTAAAATTTTAGTAAAAAGTCTATGAAAAGTGTATATTTCACACCACCCACGTTACTTTACATACAAAGACAGAACGCCCTGGCTAGCAGAGAAAACTAGGTAAGATAGTGGTTCTAGAAGATCTAAGGTGATTGCAAGTATCACTTGCCAAGTACTTACTTCAAAGGTGGGTAATTTGCAAATGCAGTAATGCAACCACAGCTAATTGGCAATTTCATTTTAGTTGCCATTGCTGACCTTAAACAAGGTTGAGTCTTTTGACTCTTTAACTATGGAAAAAACCTTACTGCTTGAAATGGTAACCAAATGAAGCTGTTGCTGTAGACACCCTAGAAAGTGCTCTCCCCAAAAGAGCTTTGTGTACTTCCCTTGCTACTCAGTATAATTTTCAAATGCTTGATTTCATCTCAATTACTGCACTCTCATCTATTTAGTGAACTTCACAGGAAATAATTACTTTGTCTTTTATCTTCTCCAAATTGCTATTACCTTAGTATTTAGAGATATCCTGGTTTTTTCTAATATAATTATTCAGAAAAATATATACACACATATAAACAAAATTTAAGTTTCTAGTGTATAATGTTCTGTCTTGTAAACATAGTTAATTACCTGCCCATTCCACCAAGGGGATTACAGATCTAAGCCAATATCCGCCAATTTTAGTATAAATACAGTCATCCCTCAAATTTTGGGGGGGGGTTTGGAACCACAGGAGTGCCGCAAAAGCCGAATTCTGCTCTGGAATGGTGGATCATACCTATTCAAATAAGCCACACCCATTGTCCCACCCCCTTCCACCTCAGAGTGCCGGGGGCATTCCTGGCACCTCCTCATGCCCTGTGATGGTCCAGGGGAGTGAAGGGCACCTCTTCTGCCCCTCCCCACCCAGGGAGTCTCAAGGAATCTGCAGGGTTCCCTGCAACCATACTGCTGCCACAGGGAGTCCCTGGTTTTCGCCGTGGCATAGTGGCCCTGTCACCCTGCTGCCACAGTAGGGGAGGCGCCACCCGCTGACAGGGTCCCAGCACGGCTCTGGAGTGAGCAGCTGTAATAAGCCATTGACCCTGTGTTATAAACCTTCTCTGCCATGTAACTTCTCCAACACTCTAAAGGAAGCAAACTCTGGGTGGTCTCCAAGCAAGCGAGAAGAGCCGCTACCCTGCCCTGTGGGGCATGCCAGTCCCACCCCCCGGTGAGGCAGAGGCAGTCTGCACATGCACACATAGAAAAACACTGTGAAGAAATGAGAGAAGACTGTGGCATCGTCACTGGAAAAAATACCACGAAGAGGTGAGGGCACAAAACTTGATGCACAGAGAGGTGAGGGATTACTATATCTTCATTGGACTCAGTGAATAAAAAGAATAAAATCCAAGGAGAAGTAGGCTAATGACAGCAGCTGTTAATTATGGCATAGTTTTCAAGACCTGTTCTGAAACCAGAACTTCTATTCTGTTTAACACTACTAGCATTCATTTTAATAGAATCTAAGAGGCTCAGGGCAGTATGTGTCTCTGTATTTAAGATGAAAATATGGTCAGAGTGAAAACCCGTCAAGAGTTATGCCTGATGTGCAAATTGCAGTGTGTGGTATGGTCAAGTTGTGTGCTTTGTGTTGGTTATGAGCTTATCTATAGTCAGGACTGCAGGTGAATTTTGAAGTGCACATATCCCCAGTAAGGGAGAGACTTCAATAAAAGGAAAAAAAATCCAAACTGGCTACTTGGAAACGCAAAATCAGTCTTCTTCATGGCATGTGGCAACAACTGAGCTTAAGGCACCATGTTCTGTCAGGCATATAGCAGTTGCTGGACAGGAGTATGCTGGCACTTGAGTATTGTTATTGTTCTTTGTTGCTGACGGGCACTTCAAGAAACAGTCCCAGATTGAAATAATTTGGAAATTTAATAAACTTACTTTCTCCTTTCCCATCTGGAATGCTGCTCAGTTTGTTGGCCAGGACTAGATGCAGAATGATGCCTCTTGACACCTTTTTTGTACATCCTCTGATGTACATCATGTTATGAAGCACAACTGCTGCTGCTGGAGACTCTTCAGTGATCCTTCTGCTGTTAGAGGGCCAGTACAAAATTGTGCAAAATTATCATATCGGTGTCTGAGCTCTTTTGATTATAAATGAGTAATTTTTGTGTATAATTTCCAAAACTCTTTAGAAACACCAATCACTTCCTTTTGTCTGCATTTAAATCTTAAAAGGGATCATAGGTTAAAGAAAAACCATGGTCTCAAATTGCATCTTTATTCCATACATGCTAAAATTACAAAAGTAAATAGATCTTGGGCATTCAGAGATAATTCTGATATTGAATTGAATTTGTAGCCTTTAAGGTCTGAGAAGATATATTTCAAGAAAACATAAAATATGGAATTGTGTATATGTATATTTACTTTCCATTAGTAAGGTAAGGCAGACCTTGGTTTAAATCTGTTTTTCTCTTTTCATTAAACATCTATAACCTCACCTTTTTAAATAAGGACAAAATGTTTACATTGAGGGATGTATATCCCAATTGTTGTTGAAAGTCCTCTTCCATTTGCAGCTTTCATGAAGAAGAAATAAAAGCATCACTGTAAATGAAGTCTGTGATAGTTGTCAGCAGGCTGGAATCTCAGTTGATGTGATTCAGAATATGGCTCTAAATTGAATTTCTGTCAGTTTACCATGACAGAGACCTCCCTCAAGTACTGAAAAGGACCTGATAGTACCTGTTTCATCACCAGGGGAACATTATGTTGGTTTTATACTTTTGTAAGAGTATACAGATTTCTGTTTTACCATGAATGTATCTGGCTGGGTCAGTCAAACATACTAGCCTTAGTATTAGCTAGCATCCGTCATAGCAATATGATTTCATTACATAGAGAAAAATTGAAATCTCTGATACACCAGTTTTCATAGTTATTAAATAGTGAGTTTTTAAAGGCAGCTCTAATTTCAAAATTCACAGTCTTGTGAAAAATAATTGCTAAATCTGCATTACCTACAGTAAGTTAAATAATTTTACAGTATTATGGTCAATATGCAGAGAGAATAAAAACTACTATTGGTGTGCTAAGCAAATATTTAAAGGCACATCATGATGAATAATACATAATACATAGTAGTGTTGAATCTTTCAAAAACTCATATGTGACTAGACTCAAGTGAACTTTTTCAAAATCTTTATCTAAAGAATAAGTCTGTATTCTTTTCATTTATTTAATTATTCATGGAACTGAATAGCATTTTTATAAGTAAGCCATCATCTCCGTTCTTCTGACTGTTTCTTCTTCTCAGTATGACTTTCACAGCCTGCCTGATGTTTCAATATAAATTTTTACATTTCATTATTAAGACAGTGCTCTAGGCTTTTTTCCCCTCCCATTATTTTTTGCCACAGATTTATTTCAGATTTATGGCATCTGAATGTGTGCTGCCAGTTTTCACACATACATGTAAGGTACACATATGTGTGTGTCTGTTTTCATAATAGCCTGCTGCATCTAACTTTGTTTTTAACTTTGACACTTTAATCTTCTATTTGTACTTAAAATTTCAGTTTGGGACTGCTACTACAACAATAGTATTTCTGGCTCCCTTGCATGCAGTACAAAAAGAGAAAAGTTCAGTGAACGTGTGCAGACTTAGGAATTGGGACAATGCATGGGCTGTTTTGTGTTACCTGAAATCAGCCAGTTGCTTCAACTCCAGCACTCCCTGGTTGACTTCAGACAGCTACACAGTCCCTTTCTTGTAGCTGTTTTTGCTTCCCACGACTGCAGCAAAGCTTTCACAGTGCAAAGACATTGCCATCTTCAAACTGTCAGCTTCGTTTTTTCAAGGCATAGATGGCAGCAGTTAAAGCCAGAAGCAAAGGGAGTACTCACATGCGAGACGTGCAAGGTTATCTGACAATTACCAAAAAACAATTCAGAAACATCTGTCTGTTGTGTGATAAAAACAACTTTTCTTAGAGCCATCTGCCTGCTTTTAGATTAGCTTTAGACTGTGGAAATAACCTGCCTTTAATTAAGGTGATGGGGTTATTTTTTCCTCATTACACCTGTGACTAAAATTATACATGGATTTAATATAAGTAATATATAATGATTTTGGATGGGAAATATTTTTGTTTAAGGCTAGAAATGATGGAGTAGATTCAAGGAGGATTTCACTGGTAAACCTCATCTGGAGTTTTGGTTGTGTGGGGTTGTTTTTTTGTTATTTGGAACATTTTTACTGCCTAGCAAATATTCTTTCAGGAAAATTTGTTTGCTTAGTAGAAATTAAAAATTATTTGTGAGATATTTCTTTCCTTCAGAGTTTTTTTTTTTTTTTTTTTTTTGCTCATGTTGTTTTGGGTGTTTTGTCCTTTTTGTAGTACTGGTGAATAAGCTTTTTATTTTTGATAAATTATTTTGTCCTGACTTCATCACTCTGAAGATGTTCAAATTCTTACACATATTAGACGAATGTCTTGCTTTATTTACTTCAGTGTTTGGAGTTGAAGCTGTGCTGATCTGTCAAGAGAGTGAAGATGTTTTTAAACAGAAGCAGCCAACAAGAATGAAAAGTGACAGCAAGTTGGGACTGTTGTCTCCCTGATGCAATGGGAATAGGAGATATGTTTTGTTTCAATTCTAAAAGAATAATGGCCACACTGGGAAGAGCCACCATTGCTAGCCACCATGCCTGAGATAAGCCCATGTTGTATAAAAGTGCTCTCGGCCCCACCAGCAAGGAGTGGTTCTCATGCCTACAGATGAGAGAAACAAAGCAGTGATTGACTCCTTTGTTAGTTCTTCCTGGCCTTTTGGAATTATGCCTTATCAGTAATCATTTTGGTTGTGCCCCACTGTTCTTAAATGGAGGGGAAAAGAAGTGACCACAGATACAGGCAGGATCTTTCTTTATAAATGGTGTGAGTGTGTTGTTCCAAGCAGTGAATGCAGTGTTATTAGAAATAATACTGAGATTTTCTGATCTTTTTCTTGCCATCCATATGAAAAAAAATTCTACTTATTCTATGACTGTACATTTTTTTTATGCAGTTCTGGATGACAGATGGAGTTACGGATGAGAATTTTATTTCTAATGACCGCAAATGCACCAAGCATGTCTATTTAATACAATTCCTGTCTGCTGTCTCTTTAGGCACAGAATTTCCTATTCAGTTATGTACTAAAGTACACTTAGAAGAATCTTCTGTTGTTTTACTCTAAAATGAGCAGTGGCGGAGGTGAGAATTCAATATCAGGATCATGTAGTTGATAAATATGTGTTCTTACAAGTCTTTCAGCAAATACAGATTTTTTTCCTGTTATGATGAAGCTGTTAGGACTGTACTAAATTCAAGTCACTCCAGCAGTCAAATGTTGCTGTGTTTTGGGGTTTTTTAAGAGAACTATCTGCAAGAAAACAGAGATTCATTTGGCCTCAGTTCAAGAACTGTGAAGATGTAACTAGGAGTTTTATAGGATTTTCTTGCAGATACCACTTGTTAAACAGTCTATTGAATTTGGAGTGGGGATTTATTCTTTGCAAATAATTTTCTGGCAGTGTTTGTAACAAATTAACTTCAGAATTTCCTGCAGGTTTATTGTAGCTGATATTAAAAATACATGCTAAGAGAACACTTTTTTCTGATCCAAAACACATATGCTCATGAAGATGACACTCCTAACAGGGTTCCATAGAACATGTTCTATCACATCTCTCTGTTATTTGTCTTCTTCTTTGGCATGATAGATATTTCTACTTCACTTTCTGACAACCTTCATCGTTGTTTCACTTCTTGACAGTGTGAAATTCCTAAATAGCAGCCTACTGCCTACAAAGTTTCATGTTGACACAGATGAAAAAAGGGACACACTTTCTCTTAAATGAAAGGATGGTTGGTAAATATGGTTGTAGCTGTGTGTGGAAAGTATTGTTCTTCTGAATAGGTTTGGGTTTTTTTTTTTTCATGTTACAAAGCTCTTTTCCTCTACTTCAGTTCAACAGTGTGTCACCGAGAGAGACTCTGCTCTCTAAGTAGGTGCCTTTCAGCACGGTTTATACTCTACAGTGTCACACTTCATTACTCTAACAGACACACCACGACATTTTGCATACGCTTTACATACTATTTCCAAGTAAACGTCTCCCAGGCCCATCTGCACTTTACTCCAGCCAAGACAACTGCTTTTGCATGTTAAATTGTTTTGGCTAGGTCCATGGATCAGAAAGTGTCTACCTTGCCTCTGAAGTCAAAAGCATGTGGTTGATATCCTTCCATGTCTTCGACAAAGAAAGGCTTTTCAGAGATGCATATTAAATTGTTGCAAACAGTAAATAAACAAATAGACTTTGTATTCAATGCATTTTCTACTTAAAATAGGCTGCTTTCATATGGATGAACTAAAATGTTAATAAATGAATTAAAATTATTTCATATGGTAAATGAACAAAAAAGTGTACTTTTAAAGGATCCATCTTTTTTACGAGTCTAAATTTCCCTAGTTCTCTTCTATCTCTCTCCTGAAGGCAATCTTATAGGAACTTTTTCCTATTGCTACTCTATTGTGTTCATATTGAGCTAAAGTGAGGTATGGTACAGAGCACAGTGGGCAGAATGTCCTATCAAGCTCTAAATGTAGAATTAATAAGAAATGATTTTTGACCCCCAAAGCTTAATATGTATTAATAAACCAAAGGCTGAAAAGAAAAAGCCAAAAGGTCTGTATTGTTTACTCTTTAATTAACTTGCTGAAGATCATAAGAAGCTTGTAGCTGGCTGAAAATATTAGTCTTGTTTCCCATTTCAGAACCAGTACATAACCATAACATTTTTAGCCTTTGACCTAAGATAAATTTTAATTTATAATGTTATTATTAATTGCAAAAGAAAAAAAATATTCTTTTCTGAAAGCTAGAGTAAAATTGGTGTGGGATGATAATAACTAGATCCAGGAAATTAAACTACTTATTTGAAGATGTTTAGAGCGATAGTCATGGCCGCTGAGTATTTAAGTAGGTTAGCTTTATTTCCTTAATAGCTTTGGAGAATTAATGTAGGATTTTTTTCCTTCTTCCTTTCTTACAAAGAAATAAGTTTGCAGAAAGAGCCTTTGAAGCCATCTGGCTTAATCAACTTTCAAGTCCTCCCATAAGGAAGCTTTACACGGCTCTCCTTTTTTTAAAGGAATTTGATAGGAAGAAAATAATATATGCCTTATTGGCTGGAGTCTGTTTAATAGATTCCCCGAGGGTTCCTGTGTAGTAGATTCCCTGTCCAGCACAAGATGTCAGAAACTTTGAGTTGTCCATGCTCAGAAGGGCTCTGAAGACTGTTTGCAGATTGGACTGTTGTTTTTACAAAAGATCTCCAGACTTGGTTTTGATGGCTTTAATGGTATCCCTAGGAAAAAAGACAAAAAAAATCAAACAACAGGAAAAAAAATCCTCAAACCCTATTTATATGAAGACCAGCTATTCCAACTCATTGTCATTCAGAAGTAACTTTTTTTTTTTTTTCTTTTTTATAAATTTATCCAGTAGTTACTGTATCAGAAAAAGGAATGGGGTTTAGGAAAGTTTGAGGTACAGGGTAAGGAAGGGATAAGTAAGGAACTAGGGAGCAGCAGCAAGGTTATAAACTAGGATATGGTCAGACTGAGTCTCAAGGTGGGTGACAAGGAGCTTTACCTGTCATTCAGACAAGGAATGTTAATTTTCAACTTACGTACAGAATATAACAAATTGATATTTTATACCCCCAGTACTTTAGTTCAAGTTGTTCTGGCCTAGACTTTTTAGGCCTATATAGATCTAGCCTACATATGAGACACTTTTGCAGGGAAAGTATTAAGGATAGATTAATTCTATCCACATCACCCGCAGAAGGAGCTGAGTTATAAAAGCTCGAGTGTTCCCATTGGGAATTTTCTTCCCAGTAAATGCAACCTGAGCCGCAGAGTAAGGAGGAAGACAGAATCCTTCTGGGAATGTGTATTGAGAAAATATCTAGTATAAAATGAGCTGGATACATGAGAGAGAGACCTTTTATGTTTAATAGTAATGTAACACTTATAATTTGAATTGTCTCTTCTAGCTGCTGTTGATAGCTGCATTAGCAGTTTGCCTGAATTTGGCTTTAAGGTAGGAATGGGTTTGAGATAAACCTTAGTAGTTGCTGCTCATCCATTGATTTAGGTGATCATTTTGGGAGGGGGGAAGGGGGAGCCAAACAGAGGAGGCATCGTAGATTCATTTAGTCACATGCATACTTCATACTTCTTGTAATTGTTTCTTTAGGAGTGTGAAAGACCAAATTAGTGTAACAGGTGTAGCATTATATTTACTGGGTGCTTAGTGTGGCCTCAGAATATTCACTGGACCCAGCCCTTGTGGCCCTGCCCTACAAGAATCCTAGAATTGTGGAATACCTGGAGTTGGAAGGGACCTGTAGGGGTCTTTGAGTCCAACTCCCTGCTTCTCAGAGGGCTGAATAAAATTAACTGTGACTAAGGACATTGTCTAGATAGGCCTTAAACTCTGACAGGCTTAGTGTCATGACCCTGGAGACCCTCTTGCAGTAACTATCGCCTCCCAGTGAGGAGCTTTTTCTTAATGTCCAAGAAACTCTTAAATCTTGAATAGCAATTGCTACTGAGGGGTGGAGGGATGCTCCTGCCTAGCACCAAGAGAAAACTCTGTCCCTGAGTCGTCTGCAAGGTGGCTTTCCATAGACTGGCAAATACAGATGACACTGGTAAAGCCTGAAATGATTCTGAAGAGAACAATTTTTTTTGATTTCTGCAGTCGTATTTTTAAACCTGTTTATTGTAGTATTGTCTGGTATCCCATTAAAAATTTCTTTGTTCCTTTTTTATGGGGGAATTTTTTTTTTGCTTTGTTTGGAATTCAGTCCACAAAATACTGGATTTCCTTTGGTGTCTTAGTTAAGCTTCTGCTCCCCAGTCTGTACCAAACGCAGAACCTTTCTCCTAAAAACTGTGTGGCCCTGTGTGTATGTTGAAATCAGGTTTTCTTTATTCNAAGTGTTATTTACCTACTAAAATAATCACAGAATTACTTATGCACAAAATGTACTGTCATTACAACTTTGTTTTCTCCAAGAAAATGCTCCCCTGTAATACTTGACTACGTCAGATGGTTTCTTGCTGACCTATTTCTGCATGCTTTAGGAAATGATGTGCTTTATTATCCTGCTTGTCTTAGTTTCTCCTATAATTAATTTTGTGCTTTCTTCAGTGAGGCTCACCTGGATGCAAACTTACATATTGATTTTCACAGAGACAGTTCATTGTCCTTGATGTAAACTATTCCTACATTTTCTTGCTATTGTCATTGTCATGAGCTGTTTAATAAAATCAGCTTTTATCTTGTGACTCATGTTCTGTTGTTTAATACTGAACATGCAGAAGTGGGTATGTCACTCTTCCACTGGTTTCCTTTGAACTAAAGTGGGAACAAGTGGTAGTGTTACATGTGATTCCCACAACCAGGAGACTTTGAGAAAAGACTTCTCATACTGTGGGATTTAATACGTCCTATGAAAGTTTACTGCCATTTGCCCAGGGCAAATCTATGAGCCTTAATGTCAGAAGCTATCAACTGATGTTCTTCCATTTAGAATCGCTGTTTCTCTCTGTTTATTAGTGTGTGCACACTAACATGTTTTGCTAGATATGAGCGTTTTTCAATGTCTTTTTTCCTTAACTCTAAACTGGGAAAATAGTTGGTATGAAGGAGCTCTTGCTCTGATGTGCAACTGGGAGATATCTATAACTTTCTTTCAATGAATCTTGCGCAGTGTATTATTGCTTGATGGCACCCTTTGGTACACAAAGTGCCCTAATTTTTCGACCAGGTGGTAGTTTGGAAATTGGATTAATATTAATTCTTAAAATAAAACTGTTAATATCAGTATCTGGCATTATATCACCATGCAGAACTGGGATGGATTTCTGTTCAGAGCAGGTGCAGTTTCATCATCTGGGTCAGGATGTGCTCTTCAGTTTTGAGACACAGATGTTTCCTCAGGGTGGAGCAGAACTTTGCACTTCTTCATGTTTGTGCTTTAGGTGGTCATAAGCAAAATAGCTGTGAGTAGGTTGATGTTGCCTGCATGATCCAGTTTGGACGCTGCTGAGTCTGTGAACTCAGGCATTCTCTGTCCAAAATGTTGTTGCAATCATGGATAAGTGTAATTTCAATATAAGAGACGTATCAGACTCACTATAGGAATTTACAAAGCAACATCATAGGTACCTGATAGGCATTACTCATGTTTTGCTAGGAAAAAACCCGCATGGCTTACTACAGGCCGTTTTTCTCAGTGCTTCAGTTGGCAAACTGGTGGCTGCATGAGGAAGGTTGCTGATTGTTCAGCCACACAAGTGGCTGCACAAGTGCACTTCTGCACAAGTGACAGTGCAGAAGCAGTGAATGGACAACCAGTGCTTTATTGAAATTACCTTTGGAGAGAAGAGGAAAGAATTTATATGGCTTAAAAAGATTCAGGTGAAAACAAACAGGTTTGTGAGTAAAAATAATATAAAATAGTGCAATCAAATTATTCATTCTATTGTCTTTTTCAATAATGTCTGCTGGCAGTAAGTAATTTGAAATTGTTATGAGCTGATACATCAACATTAATCATTCTGAAAGAGCCTAATATCCTTTGAATTTTCTGAATTCTCTGCAGCTGCCTTAAATGTGACTGTCCCTAGGATCCTCCACCGCCAAACCCCCAGCAGCAGGTTGTGGCCCATACAGAGTCCTCTGAAAGCTTAACCTCAAATACTTGGTTGTAACTGTGAAAAACAATATGTTGNTTTTTTTTTTTGCTTTGTTTGAAATTCAGTCCACAAAATACTGGATTTCCTTTGGTGTCTTAGTTAAGCTTCTGCTCCCCAGTCTGTACCAAACGCAGAACCTTTCTCCTAAAAACTGTGTGGCCCTGTGTGTATGTTGAAATCAGGTTTTCTTTATTCTTAAGTCTCCTGGCCAATATAGGGGTAGATAATCACAGTCATAAATTCTATGTTGAAAGAGAGGAATTAGAAAAAGAACTGCATCACGATTTTGTGAGAGAAGAAGGGAGAATTACGTGCAAGAAATTTTTGACAATATCTGACCCTTTATCCCAAAGCTGATGCCTTTTAATCGTGTCCTTGGGGAAGAGGGGGAAGAAGAGGAGGGGGTGGAAATAGGAGTATCCATTGAATTTTCTTGATATATTTTTGAGGAGTTACCTAGCTTTTANGGAGTTCCCTAGCTTTTATGCTCTCCTTCCACTTGCAAGGAAGTGGCTATGATGAATGTCTTGAAACAGATCGAGCCAGTGTCACACATGCCTTGCAGAGTGAGCCCATATCATTCATTATTTAGAATTACTGATGTGTCCTCCAGTTTGGTCCTTTCTGTCAGGGGAACCCTCTCCTATTTCTTTTCTGCTTCGTGTTTTGTCATAGTTCTAAATAACTTTCAAGGACAAGAAATGTGACTTCTAGTGTTGTTTAATACAGTCAGTTCTCTGGTGTCTGTTTCAGT
>WEKX01021780.1:26270-47377 GCA_013390025.1 Pitta sordida
GTCTAGTAGGTGGGAGGGCGTTCGCTTGGGAGTTGGACTAGATGATCCTGTGGGTCCCTTCCAACTCAGAATAACCTGTGAATGTGTATTTGGAACATACAAGGACTAGCGGACAGATGGACAAAGACAGACACATGAACACTGCCAGGAACAGGGCAACTTCTCTGGGCAACTTATTGCAGTGTCTCACGACCCCCTGAGTAAAGATTTTTTTCTTAACCTTTAATCTGAGGTGCTTCTTTTATGGTTTACAGGTTCACAGGTTATTCTGAGTTGGAAGGGACCCACAGGATCATCTTTTAAAACCATTCTTCCTTGTCCTATCATTATCTGCCCATGTAATAGCAAAGTTTAAAGTTCATTATGTTGTTTAGAAAGTGAATTTGGAGAAATGTAAGGCTGGTAATACATAATGCATTCCTTTCTGTATCAAATATATATCCTATAAGAAGATGCCAGAAAGGAAAGTGGAGCAACAAAAGTGAAAAATTGCCACTTGATACAATGATTTGTCTCCTGTTGACAGTTGTGCCTGTTGGCAGAAAAGTTCATTATGAATGATAAGTTGAGGGCTCAAAGCAGGACAGGTAGAAGCCTTTAAAATTTGTCCTTCAAGCCTGGTGATGTACAACATAGCTTCTTTCTTTCTGTAATGGAGGTTAGTGTAGTTTAAGATGACTGCTGGTCTATTTTAAGATATCCAGTATCAAAGGAAATACAGAATGAAGGATGTTCATATTAAACCACATTGTGTCAATACCGGAAAGGTACAATGCTTTGTAAATATTTTTACAAATAAAGGAAGAAAGGCCTTTAGGTACTGAGAACTAATTAAAATCGGAGTACCAGATATTGTGAACCTAATTTTCATAAGGATGACTTGAGAACAAGGAGGTTTTATCAATTGAAATATTAATCACCCTAAAGGATCATAAGAGAAATTCAGAACATGTTCATGGAACCATTCAGCTATTAGAGAATTTTATCATTCGCTCATTAGGTATTTCTGTNCTTTCCTTTATAAGGACACACTTTTTCACACAGAATTGTTGAAACAGAAGAACAGACTCTGGTCTACCTAGTTCAAAACCATTGGCTGCAGAAGTAGCTTAATGAGAAGTACATGCAACATGACTCAGGCCTGTGATGTGGTTCTGTGGGGCAGATGGTACTTCAGGTGAGAGATGTCATCTTTAGGACCTACTTGTCCTAAACCATTTCCTGTTGTTCAGCTGCACTTCCTTTTGTGGGTGCTTCTATTCTGAAAAAGACTACTCAATAATTTTCATTCCTATTGGCATCAGAGTCAGTTGTTTATGCTTAGTTACAAAATTCACTGAAATTGTGTGATAATACCATGTTCCTCCTACTCTTACTAAGCACTGATGGATTTCTCAGGTATTCTGTCTGAATGCTGTAACTACACATAGATGGAGCACATGGAGTTACTCTGCTTTTAATTAAGGAATATATTTAGGAATAACATACATTTATTATTTCCTAGTTTTTGAAGGAGGAAAAAGGAAGGTTTTTATGTTAGTATTTATGTGGTTCTTTCTAAGTGGATGAAACCAGAAATGATCAGAGAATAGCTACTCAGAGAAGTATTTTGATGAGATTATTTGATAGGAAGAAATTAGAAGGAGAAAGTTCCTACAGGGTTATTCCACGTTGTAATCTTGACCTTCCAGTATAGGGGATACAGACAGGGAGAATGTGTTTATAATCGCAGCATTTCGGCTTGTTTCTTTGTCCAATCACTAGATAACTGGCTCACTAATTGATTTAATATAAGAAATGTAATTAATTATGATAATAGTTTTTTTGTGTATGTGTTATCCTATTTAGTAATACTTGCACAAATAGAAATATCCTTGAATATTGACTATATAAATCCCGAATTCTATTTTCCAAATACTTGTTAAAACTACTTATTTAAGACATTTGATCTTTTTTGACCTTGTGACATCTTACCACGTCATCGTGACTCTGTAAGGTCAATAGTCTGTGACAACAGGATCCTCTTTTGGTTGGAAAGCTTTTAGTAATTGAGATACTCCTATACCTGTTCTGCTATGATATGGTAGTATCTTATTTGCATAATATTCATTATTGCTTGTTTAAATAGACTCATGTAATTTTCATGGTGTCATTTGTATAGCTATTTTTGATGGAACAAAACTGAAAGTGATATATTTTAAAAAATCGGTACATATTCTGAGAGGTCCATTACAATCCTAATTTCAGAAAGATTGAGAGCAAAATATGCCCCCAGATGACTAGCATGAGGGGATGACTGACTGGAACCACTCATTCATCACTGCGTCTTGTGAACAGTCTCCTTGCAGAAAGGATTTGCCTCCTACAGGAAGCCATTAGAATCTAATTTCAGTATCACAGACCCCTCAGGATTTGTAGGACAGCAAGGATCCATTCAATCGCCACACTTCCAGAGCTGTCCATCTTCCCCTCAATTTATAATTAGTCTTCTAGCACCAAAATTACACATTAGAATTTCCAAGTTTCAGACAAGTGATCTAGAACTTAGAGAATTGTTGAAAATGGCTTTATTTACTCCTTCACTTCCAGTATTAGTCTTTGAAGAGGAGCAAGTCCAGTTCCTATTCCCTCAAAAAATCTTCAGCCTGTCAGTAAATGTATTGCCACTGGACTTGCCAGGACATCCACACTTACTTTGCTGTGGCTACATAGCAAAAGGTATGGTCAGTGAGAGGAGTAAGCTGTAACCTCTCAAATCAATCCTGTAGGAACAGGAAGCCACCAGGAGAGAAGACCTCATCCTCTGTGCTCTGCCTGGGAGACCAATGGCAATGCCTGCTGGATAATTTTACAACAAAACCAAAAGAATTAAAGTCCTACCACAAAACTGGAATTGGGCATCTTGTAATTAGGATATGCAGGCCTTCCAGCACGTCATCAAAACTAGCCATCTGCATCAGGAGGTGATACAGACCCTTCCTGTTGGTTCACAATCCAGCACTGAGGTCAGGAAGTCTTCTTTATGCCATTACAATATTTTACCATCAATTTTAGCTTTCCTGTCATCGTGTCACATAGCTCTGAAAGTCTTGTCTCTTGCAGCATTTCATGTTATCATAAGAACCTTATTCTCTCCTGGTGTATGTTTTTTTAATTCTTAGGACTTCTAGTGGTGGGATGCCCATTTGCTGCGGTTTTTTTGTGTTTTGTTTTGTCTAGGGGGGGGTGGTGTTTGTTTAATGGAAAGTCTGTGAGCTCTGAAGTGGTGAATTTTAGGACACTTCTGTTAAAATCTCTTATTTTTTCTGAGGTAAAAGGGATTGGAATGTCCTGATAATTACTCTTGTGGATATGTTTTTAATAGCCTTGGAGATGGACACAAACACTTAATTATTAGGAAAGAAGTTAATACAGTGAAGAATATCATAGTAATAATGAAGCTTATAACTACATAGAACTCATTAATTGATAATTAAGTTGAGAGATGAGCACAACTGAATTGATTTTGCTTTAAGCAAGCAGAGTTTGTGAAGATGTTTACTAAGGAAGAGATTGTGAGAAATCCTGCTATGTTGCTCTGTGTCAATAATTTGCTTCTTGTCCTTGGATCTAAACTAGAGATGATTTAGTTTCTTTGCTCCTGTTTTCTTAGCAAGGATACATTTTTCCTTCCAATTACAAAACATAAATTAGCATATATAGGTGGGATAAGTGATTGTCTGACTTTAGGGAAGCTGCCTGGTGCCCTCAGATCCCTTCATACCTGCCCCAAGTGTCTTGAACGCTGCTTTGCACAAGTGGCTCACAAACACCTTCATGATGTCTGGTCTCCGGCCCCATGCACAAAGTCCTTTATGACTCTACGAGGTAGTGTGTAAATGAATGTACGTACTCTCATGTTGTATCAACTGGTACTTGCTTACCAGTTTTAGTAATAAATCGAGTTGTTAACTACATGTTTACAGCTGGTGATGAAAGAGCGATACAGAAACCCAGTCAAGTGCTATTTTCCACATAAAATAGATCTAATTTTTATATGAAGAGTAAGATCTCTTTTTCCTAATTCTGAACATTTCCAGGGAACAAGAAAGCTGGGTTTTAGCAAGCACTATTTATACTATGATCTCTAACTTAGTAATATAATTTAAAGGAACCTGTCAAATTTAATTTGTTCTCAACTATAACCCTGTAAAACCACATTTCTCTAAGCTTTTTTGTGGCTCACCCACCAGTTTTAATTTGTATGCTTTTAGAGAAACTTCTATTTGTGAGAATGGAAAATTCTTGCTTGAAATGTGATGTTTGGAGTGCGTGGCTTTGCTCAGATTCATTTGAAAATAGTTTTTGTATTTAAAAAGTTAGTATTTTACAGTAACATTTGCAACCCAAGCAAGATAGTGTTAATAGTACAGATGAGAAAACTAATTTTTAAAGGGAAGAAATGTGTGGAAGAAATGTAATATTTTAGGGGTGGTTTACCCCGTACACTCCCTTCTTCTCAAGCTGCTTCTTAAGTAAAAGATTCAAATCTTGCTGAAAAAAGCCAAATAAAGTGTTAAGACTACTCCATCCTGGGATAAATTTGCTGCAAGTTATCATAAGGTGAAAAAGTCTGTCAAGCTGGTTTGGTAAGTCCCAAGTTTATTCCATTTGTATAGAAAAGAGAAAGGACTAAAGGTCAGATATAAGGAAGGACTTGAAACAAATCACAGAATCACAGAATCACAGAATATTATGAGTTGGAAGGGACCCACAAGGATCATCTAGTCCAACTCACCATCTAACACCCGTAAAGAGACCGAGAGCACATCCCAGAGCGTAACACCAACCTAGATGCCTCACAGTCTAGCAGGCCACTCCGAGCCNGAAAGAATAAAAGTAAACTTAATGAATTTGTGGAATTGCATCAAAGCCAGAATTTGGGGAGATTTTCAGTGTTGGAATGCTTTGTCAGCTGAAGTTAGGTTGTGGCTCAGTAATCCCGGGTGTTTGACCTTTACGTTCCTGGTACCAGGTCACAGGTACTGCAGTCACACAGCTCAGAAGAGTTGATCTGCAATAAGCACCCTCTGTCAGTTTGGTTTTGTTCTAAAAGTGCATCAGATGATGTCTTGACTTCCCACTGTGAGGAGTAAGTTGGCTGATTCCCTGTCATGTGCAGAGGATATTTTGGTAGAAATTCTGTCACGTTGCCTGCCTTCCCTCTGCCACTGAGCTGGGTGAAAAATTTTGCTGTTAGTATCTGCTCTGTGCAAATTCTGTGCTAATGATGGGGGAATCACAGCCTTTAAGCACTCAGCAGCATTACAGCCTGACAGGTGTCTGTGTAATGTACTGTAGACATGTAAATCAGTGTCATTAATTATCACGGAAAACTTCAAAAACCTGCCAGTTGTTAGTTTTTTCCAAAACAAAAGTGTGCGTACAAAGAAAATTCTCTGAGAAGGCATTGTGTGATACGAAAAATAATAAACTCTCACTAGGCAAGTGAGCCTACCAGCTGTGTGCTGTTTCAAGTATCAGTTCAACATGTCAATTACATTACAATGTACAGTGACTAACAATTTTACTAGCAAAATACAGTAGAGAACTCTATTTTTTGTGGAGGATTAAAAAAAAGGTTAATATGTGGTTTGCAACATCAAATTATGTAAAGGGAAATAGAAATTTGGCTGTATACAGTTATTTTTGAAAAACTGTAATCCACTTTAGTACAGTGGTAAGTGTTCCCACCTGGTGTGTGGGTGACCCGGGTTCAATTCCCACCAGGGAGACAGTGTAAAGAGTTGGACTTGATGATCCTTGTGGGTCCCTTCCAACTCAGAATATTCTGTGATTCTGTAACAGGTCTCTCAATACAACCTTAGTGGATAAATTAATTTATCGTGACAATTATTATTCAAGGTATGAATTACTTTTTTCCAAAATGGTTAAGATAAGATTGGATTCTCAGTTTCTTTATTTTCCGTTGCTTTGTTCCCCAAGCAAATAAAAATCCCTAAGATAATATGTCTTTGCTTGCTGCTGGGATCGGTAACCTTCGGAAATGGGCGCAACTATATAATCCAAATGTTACTTCCCTGGGAAGTGTGTGTAATACAGTACTTCAGGTGGGATTGAAGGCTCTCACTGGGTAACATTCTGACTTTTGTACTTATTTGCAAAGAGTTTGTCAAAGTGGAAGAAAATGCAGGCTTCAAGAGACAGTTTTCAGCGAAACTCACCCATTCTGTTTCCCGAAATGCAGGCACAGGTTCAGTGGTTGGGTGATCGCTGTCAGAGTTGAATTTTGTACTCAAAGTTTTGTTAGCATTTCACATAGCAGTACGATTGCAGCTGAAACAGAGCCTACAGTGAATCCCCAGTGCATTGCGATCTCTCCTTTACGACCCCGCCCATTTGCGAAGCAATTTTTTCGCAGTCCGGCTTCCGGGGTCCGCGTGGTCCCCCAGAGCACGCATGTGCTGTGCCTCTGCTTTGCCAAGGGGCGCTGCCAGCTCTCCCTGTGAGGCGGGATGGGCCCGCCCCCTGGGAGGGCACGCAGGGAGGGAGCACAGTGTTTCCAGCTAAGCCTGGTGTTTAGAGCCCTGCAGCAGCCCCCAGCTGGCCAGCAGCCTCCAGCCCCGCAGCAGCCCTGGTGGCCCGAGATGCCATGCCGGGACGCCATGGGCACGCGCATCGGGGTCGGGGTGGGGGAGCCGCGGCATGGGATTTGTGCTGTGGGAGCACGGCCACAGCAGCCCAGAAAAGCCAACGGATTCTCGGGAGGGATGGGTCTCCTGAGTCAGAGGGGGCTCAGAAACGGTTCCATTTGCCCCCCTGTGTTGACAGTCTGAGGAGAGAGGCAGAAAATGGTCCGGAGCGCTCTGGACTGCCAGCAGGGTGGAGCAATGGGCGTGGCCTGCATGCATATTAATGACCTGCACTTCTTTGTGAGTTTGGCTTTCTGTGAGACCTCTGGGCTGTCCCCTTCCTCGCGAATGAGGGGGTTTAACTGTACTATTGTTTTAGGAATTTGTTCCCCTATAAATGCCCGTGATTTCTCTAACGCTTTCCTTTAAGTGTAAGAATATTCTCTTACATGTTCTGCAGAGTGGTACTAGCCAAGTATCTTTGTATTGCAATTACCACACTGAGTATACTTAAGTACTATCACAATACATAATTGTCTTTTGCAATCTCATCTCTTTTTTTTTTCCTGGCCATATATTGAACAGATGGCCTTGAGTTTTATGTAGGTGATTAATTAAACTGCACATAACAGAAGTATTTTTTTGCACACATAAATTCCTCTCAACAGGATTTTAAATTCCTTTGGCAACCAATCTGCTCTGAGAGGAGGGGGGGGATATTTTTATATTTTCCCCTTTTCTTTTAAGCATATGCAATGTGTGCCTTAAAATAAATGGATCTGCATGTTGTGCCAGTTGTTAGAAAAGGCTTAGATTTTAATTCTGCTGGCTAGTAAAACTTAGGGGTATGAGTAAATTTAAAAGTTAAATTCTGCTGCTTCAAGTGCAAGAGGCTTATGCAGGTGCACTATAAGAAATGGCAATGTGTGTGGGAGAGGTCAGGCATTGCTGTGTCTGAAAAGGTCTGTTCAGGTCAGAGGAACTCTAGCTTCAACAGCTGCACTCAGAAGTAGCTGGTGCATGTGCAGAGTTTGCACTGAAGGAAGAGAGGTGCCCTTAAAAGGAGGTGAAATCATGAGAGAAAATCCTACAGACAAATGGCATCACACACTCTGCTGTTACAGTACTTGCTGCACTTACCTCTGTTTACCACATGGGGCAAAATGCATTTTTTCTGGTTGCTCATTTTAGTTACTGCTCACCTCGTGTCCATATGGGTTATAATTCTAAGTGATAAAATGGAAATACTTTAAAATGGGTGTTTAATTTATCTTTACCATTATTGTTTTTCATGGTCTTATTAGCAAGAGCTGGATGTGTATTACAGAGTGATTGAAGGTGATACTATAATAAACAGTTGCTTCAAATTCTAATTACATTTACCTCTTTGGTATTTATGCAGCTTTTATGAGTGAGTAGTCTACCAAACGAGTTTGTTGGCAAGAACATCCATGCAATTGGCAAATGCCAGGCAGTATTTTGAAAATTTCATGAACACATTTCATAAACATTTCCTTGAATAAAGGCATTCCTTTTCTGTCATCATGCCACAAAATATTTGAATTTGAATACTTGAGGTTATGAGTAAAATGGATGTCAGGGCGACCATGTTCAAGAATATTGACAGTCTCTAGGTTCTGGGGAGGATTTCAGGTCTCGAGAAACCTTTATGTTAAGTCTTGTCAAAACAAGTTTGATTTTGAATGTTGCATATATAAAACAAACTACTTGTAGGTGATCTGCTAGTATAGCCAATGTTCATCTGTAGAAATAACTGACCAAAATATTTCTGGTAATGAAAAAAAATTTTTGTTTCATATCTGCTAATGTGCTCCGCTGGACAATCTTCTGGAAGCTTGGGATAATAATTGAAAGTACATTAAATTGTATAGTCAGTTGTTGCTGTAGCAGTCGTAATAGTAGAACTCAACATTTACTGTGGAAATCCAATATGAAGGAGCCATTCATGTGCCTGTGAATTTGTGTGTGTCTGTATAGGTATGCTAAAAGGCCTCTTACTGTGTGTTTCATCTGTGTATTTTTTTTTAACAATGTGGAAAGAATTGCTAAATGGAAGCTTATCTTCCTAGGAAAAGAAAATTTGTACAAAAAGGGCTTTAATTCTCATTGCAGATAGGTGGCCAAGGATAACGACATATCTTGAAAAACTGCTACTCCATTCTCTGGCTTTACTGTTCATCTATTAATAGACAATCCCTGATACCTAACTATGAAGAGATATACCTAAGAAGAATGAAATCTTTTGAGGTTAATCTGTTGTAATCCTTTGGTTGACACCTTTGTCAGCTGCTTCTCAAAAGTTTTAGATAACTCAGACACTCTTCACATGACCTGTTTCCTTTTCCGCTGATAACACATAGGAAAAAACTTAGATCTTCTCAGAAGGCAAAAACATTTGGAATTTGGTATACTCCTAGAAGTATATATTTGAGCCTCTTCATATTCCAGATACATTTTGGGGATGTCATGATACTTGGGGGAGCTTTTTTCCTTTTTAGAATGACAGCAGAAAGAGGTAGGGTTGTGGGAAAGCATGAGCTGACAGTGCTCATTCAAGATGTATATCAATTGGGCACATACAGGCCTTCTTAAAAACTTAAACTGTCACTTGAGTGTTAAATTACTGACCTAAATAAGAAGCCTTGTACCTCATCATGGCCTTTCTAGTCTGGCAGTTTGAAGAAGCTTGCCTCCTTTCTCCTTTTCTCTATCCCTGCCTCGCTGCTATTGCCCCCTCATATGGGGAAGTATAATCCTCTCAGTGGGTGACCTGTCATGCTGATCTCTGAACAGTATCTAGCTGCACAAATACTTTGTGCCAGAGTGATCTCTTGCCCTCTTGATCCCTTTGGCTGGAACATGAAACAGGGATCAGAGCTGAGAGCACTGATTAGTTCTTAATCATATGAGAAGCCCCACTGAACTGAGTTGCTGCCACTTACTGTGACTTGTGTATTGTCACTTAGGCATCCTAAATTAAAAGGCTTCTAAAAGGCTTGGCTTAATATGTCTCAGTGTGTAACTTAGCACTTTGAAGAAGCTGTAAATATTTTTTTCTTTTCAAAGGGGAAAAATAATGCATGCCGTTTCTTTTTTCCTTCTCTTATTAGCCATTGCTTTTGATGGCTTTTATTGATGTTTCTGTACCATAGCTTATTAGGTCAGTTTTCCACTGGAACATTAGCACTTTGGGTCTGAATATTGTCACCAGAAGTGAATTGTCACGCTTGAGGTGAATTGTGCACAGTGTAAGAAGCAGCAGTGAAATGGTTAATGCCTTTTGGCCTCAATTACAGTGCAGATGGCCCAAATCAACTCAGAACATTTGTAGTACAGAAATTGCTGTGGCTCAAATCACTAGACTTCAGAGAAAAGGAGCAGGGTGGCCTTTTTGCTAGATAGGTGGGTTAGGATGACAAACTTTAACTGGATTCCTGATCTAAGTGGAACACTCCTGTTTAATAAAAGCCTCCTTTTATCTTACTGGTATTGGCAGAGCAGCCCATTTGTCTCAATTTCCTTTATGCAACACTTCTTGAAAGCTGCAAATTCTGCTGTACCTCAGCAAAATCGTGTAACTAGAGCTTATTCAGGTTTCCACTCAAGATGACTAATTTTCTGTCTTGTTTCTTCCTGGTATTAGAGTAGAAGTACATTAGTAGCACTGATATTTTCACACCTGGAAAACAGTAAAGAAGAGATTTCTGTTTTAAGTACAAATACGGATCCTCCTCCAAGGCGACTTGCCATGTTGTGGCACATGGGACATTTGCCATATGGCATTCATATTTGGTTAGGAGTTGAAAGCATCCCAGACAAGTTCACGGGCTGCTGAGTCACTTTATAACCATGAAAGTTAGCATGCTCATACATAGAAAATTGCCCTTTCTTTGACATGCAGGACTGTTACACAGGTTCCAGCATGATGTGACTGACTCTGGAGATGATGCCTTTGTGTTTAAAGAATAATTGCTGACAGAGAAAGAGAACAGGAGCATGTGCTCTGTGCAGAATGTACAATTCTGTATGCAATTTCCTACTTTTTCTGGTGGAAACTTTTCTGAAATCAGACTTGTTTTGATTTTTTTGTTTGTTTGTTTGTTTTCCTGAGGGCATTAAACTGGGACTGAAACAACATTTATGGTAAGAATTTTCTTTCTCCTCCAGTTGCCAAAAGAAACATAAGCAAAACAACTTAGGACGCTCTTAAAATGTTTCAGAATTCCGCCTCAAAAAGCTATAATTTCAGAATCCATAACTGAGTTACATAGCATTTCCTTAAAAGGGTGCCCAACCTGCTGACATTGAGGATTGTCTGATGAATATGTCTTGATACACTGAATTTTGAGTACTTACTACCTCTCTGCAAGTAAAAGTACATTCTATACTCAAGTGTGTTCCTCAGGCTTGAAACTGGTTGCATGGTTGCTATGCTTCCCATTAGATGGAGAAGGCTGAATTATCAGGTAGCAGAAAAATATGCTCTGAATTTCTGCTTCAGTACAGCTGTTTAAAGGTATGAAAAATTCCTGGGAGAAACTCAGACCTGGATGTATCTGGGCTCAAATCTATTGCAGATTTTTGCCAGGGCTTCCTGCTATTTTTTCGATCGATATAATTACAAGGCTTTGATTATCTTATTGATTCACTGTAGCTGTGCTCGTTTCTGCCAGAGTGGAATTTGACTTTGTGACTTCCAACGGAGACAATTGAACACAGTTCTCTTGGGCTTGGCCAGAAGGTGATTCCCCATTGATGTTGCCACAAAGGTCCCAGTTTGATTATGTAATGTATCAATGCATAGACTGCACACAAAAATGAACTGAGTCAGGACAAGGTGGTATAAACTTCACCTGATAATCAAGTCTGACATAGCCCTTTTCCAGCAGCTATCAAAAACAACTGCCTTGGGTAAGGGATCAACTCAGGTACCAACTTTACTCTTAAATGGTGCGGGAATATAAACTGAATGCATGAAATGTTTTAGATCAGTTATGTGTGGTTTTTTTCATGGAAAGGGTAGCTTTGTCTTTTTTTTTGTCTTTTCCTAGTATTTTATATTTTAAGTAGGTTATTGAAGCAAATGTCTGAATGATTTGTTTCTAGGAGGTTTTAAACCTTGTTAAATTTCTAGTTTTATTGACCATTTACAACTCATCACTTGGGTTAAGACACTTCAGTACAGATGAGCACTCGCTAATGATAGTAAAGCTTGAAACATAGATAGATAGTAAAGACTGAAACTGAAACTACGTATTTATTGCCATTTTTCAGACAAAATAATTCCCGGCAAATTAATTTAGTTCATATAGTGAAGGAAAAACTGGAGGCAAGGGAAGGACAGACAATCTGTTGTACAAGCCGAATTGGCTGACACTGGTGTGTTCAGAAAAACTGATGCTTGGTCCGCCTATTTTTGCAAAAGATATTTCCAGTTTTTCGTGAACTATCTTGCATGTCCTTCGTTTTTCAGCCACAACCATGGCATATATACTAGATTTCTAACCAGTCTAAATGGAAGAGCAGTGGCCCATACAGAGTAGGCTCCTGGACAGTGCTGACACATGAAAAGGTGTTTATCATAATAAACTAACATAGTGGAGGGGTTATTTTATATACACTTATGGTGATTGCTGCTTCAGCCTATGTCCATGGAAAAATCTTCAAAATTGCTTCATCTTGAGAAATCTGTCAATTCTGTAGTTCAGCTTAAAGGTTCAATGAGCTGTTTTGGCATTACTGTCGCTCTCTGAATGCTTATCTCCTCCTTCCCTCTCCTGCTCCTGACATTAAAGTAGTATTGGGCAGATTGACACGTGCCAAACTTGAGCACCCCATTATTCCTTAACAGAAGATTTGTGTGAGCAGTTAAGACACTCAAATGAAGATACAAGTTTCTCTGTTTAAAATAGGAAAGAGGAAAACTTCAAACCAGGAATCAGCGTACCAAATCACTTGGAAAAGGAGAAGGAAGATATACTAGTGGTTCAGAAGTGCTTTTATATGGTGAATTTTTTTGTTTATAAAAACACAGTTTCTGTGATTTACACTTTAAAAAGTAGAGCCAAATTCTGAATTTAATTTTACTTTGCAAGAAATCAGTAGAGGCATTGTAGTGGATCCAGTGTTTGGTCAAAAAACTGGGTTTGAGTCTCTTGCAGTGACTTTTTCCAATACACAGAGATGGATAAAAGTGAAAATGGCTTCAAAATACACATTTGTCTTGGGTCCAATACAAACTCACTGTAAGAGGTAATGATTCAGGAAGACTGAGTGAAATAACTGACCCTGTGCAATAAGAAATATTCTGAGCCTTCCCTTCTGTGGAATTTAAATAATGACAATGGAGCGCCCTCCAAGAGTCCCCCATGCTCATCTCTTTGGTTTTATCAGGATTTATGTTTGGAGTTTTTTTCCCTTTTTTTCTAGTTTTAATGTACTGAGAGAATGGAAATGCATTTTGAAGCTTTTAGTGAAGGTCCTTTGTGTTCATTTGCAGTACAAATTTTTCTGGCAATCTGGAGGAAATTGAGAATTCCCTGTGATTTAAGGGGGCAGGGAGTATTTGGAGTTGAGGATTGCCATTCAATATCACTGCTGGCAGGTTTGTTATAAATTTTCCAACTCTTTGGCTTGGCTGTGGTCCAGGATCCATTGTTCTTCATCACAGAGAGTAGCCTTTCCATTACTTTCTACCAGTTGTTGATAAGGCTTTTTAGATGTAAGAATAACTGCCTCCTTCCAGCAACTATTACTAGTGTGATAATCCATAGATACAGAAGTTCAGCTTTGGAAAATTGCCACTACATGAAGGAGCTTGCTTGAAATTTCAGAGATTCATGGAATAAAATAATGTGCTATCTCTCTGCCATCTATTATATCTTTCAGTGAGTGTTCAGCTAAAATGTTACTTAAAAATTATATCTTTCACAGCTAAACATGAATTGAATGAAATTTTTATGGTTACCAACAGAGACCATCAAGCTCTGTTATTATGTAATCTGTAAGTGAAGGAACCCTGTCAAGGGCATCATTATCTGTCTTCTCTAATGAAACAGCAGTACTGTGCACAAACACAATTGTGAAAAAATAACTGTATAGAGAACCAGTACAGTTTGTATGAGTGTTCCGATGGCTTCATGTGAAACAGTTTTCTAGTCTCATTAACATACTGAGAGAGAATAATGGTAATTCTATTGAAGTTAGGAAGTTGCATAGTTTTTCTTGAATAGATTAGGCTGTGCACACTATCCACACAGTGGTACTGCACAGCAGAGTTAATGAAGCTGTTTGCATGTTCTGTCATGCCAGAAAATATCCTGACAATAATTAGAAAGTGACTGTGAATATTTAAAGAAGGTACATATTAGATATGCCAAATTCTCTAGTAGCAGATACAAGTTCATGTTTAAAAATATTCAATGACATCTAGCAACTGCTATACTTAAGTCAGAATTGCAGACTTCATGAAGTCTGTTACTCTCCCAGTCTTGTCCTAGTGTAGTAAAAAGCATGACCTTCTATGATACACTGCTTATCAGGTGCATACAGTATACTTTAAAAAAAAGACAAACCAAAATCCAAAACCCAACAAGCAAACACGAATTTTATATTGCCATAAGAAAGCCGTCAGCAAATTTGTCCAAGTAGATTTGGTAGGTGCATGTCTATTAACTTATGCATTTTTTATCCTGTTTGTAAATGAAATACTATGTGGGGAAAAAAGGAGCCAAGAACACATTTTAGATGGGTAGTATATGTGTCAGGGATGTGTCGGTTAAACTGAGAAATAGAAAAGTAATAAGAAGAGAAATTAAGGTTGGTGCAGGAATAACAAATTTTAATAATGTGTGTTTATAATGTTGGTGCCGTTAATGATGACAAATTACAAGGGGTGTTTTCATTATCTAAAAGTTCACATCTCCTTATCTTAGTCTGATGGAGAGAAAAAGCAAACTGGTGAATATCATCATATTTTTTCATTGTTTTGCAGAGGAAAATTGTAGTTAGCTTGCTACATGCATCTCAGAATTGTTTACTTAAAGTTGCTTAGGGGTATGTGAAGATTTCATAAAGCTATTTAATGTGGGTACTTGGGAGTAAAGAATTAATTAGTCCATTTCCTATTTAGAAGGGAGATAATAAAAATGCATTGTAGGATTAAGCTTTGACATATAGTGGAACAGAGCTTAAATTCACTGAAAGGAATGATAACTTTTCAGAACAAAATGAGATGCAAACCACAGTGAAATTCCTGATGATGGTGAAACTTCACACTATGGGGTCAGTATTTTCTGCTTTAAATAATTTTAAAATAACCCATTTTTTCTGATGTAAAACAGCATGAACAAAGCTAATCTAGGAGGAGGCATTCCATTATAAAAATGTAGTGCTTAAAGGATTATGATGTGCATAGTGAAGTTTTCAATGATGTGGTGAAGTGGTCACTTGTGATGGCATTAGCACTGTTTTTTATAATTTATCTACCCTATGTCTAGCTTATGGTAAACTATCTCTGGCCTTCTGCAGTGCAAGGAAGCAGATTGCTTAAAGCAAAACCAAAGGCCCTACGTGTGTCATCCCTGTGCGTGATTGTCACAACAAATTGCCCTCTCAGGTTTGGTATAGTAATGTCTATGTTATGCAAGGGATAACAGAGGACCAAACAATGTGTGCTTGTGCTTGTGATGAGAATTCTGCTCCAACTCTAGTTTAGCACAGGTGGTTTTTCTACCTTTGGCTTATCTCAGTGTTAGGTCTCTTTCACTGGACAGGTACAAAAACATTGCCCTAGTGCACAACTGGATGGTCAGCTCATTGGTTCTTCCTTATTCAGAAGTCTGACTTTGATTTGGATTAAGTTGGTGAAAGGCCTCAGAAAATTGCTAAATGAGAACTATAAATAAAAAATACTGAAATGTTCATGTCCAAGTCTTTTATGCTTCTGATGCTGTTCCAAGGAGAGTTGATTCAATGCGAACAGGTAATTCATGGTCAATGAATGAGTCACAGGATAAATGTGTGCACTAGGCAAAATTAATTAAAAAAGCAAAGGTTATTTCTTGCAGCATCCTACAGGTACAGGGAAGAGAAATATGCAGGAAATTAAACAGAATAGAATAGAGTCTCATATATTATTCATCTACATCTGCAATTTTAGTGGTTTGTTTAAATGAAAGCAGAACCACCTTAGTAGCCCAGTAAATGCAGTAATCTTCATACTTGAAACAGATAGACTGAAGTTGCAGACCCTCCAAAATTTGTGAAGCTTACTTTGCCTTAACATGTCTTGCACTGCCTGGAGTTTTGTTTTGCCTATGTTAATTTGTTTATTTCTCACAGAATCAAGACTCATAAAGTTTGGAAGTAACCTGTGGAAATTGTTTAGTCAAAACCCCTGCTCAAAGAGAGTCAGCTAGAGCAGGTTGCTTAGGACAATGTTTCGTCAAGGTTTGAATACCCCCAAGGACTGGAACCTCACAGCCTCTCTGGGCAACCTGCTCTAGTATTTCACCACCCTTACAGTAAAAAAAAGTTTTGATTAAATTTGAAGTACATTTGAATGAAATTTCATTTACAGCTATACCCCGTCCTTCACGATAAACAGGACAGGCCACGGGCCTCATGAAAAGCTAAACTCGCAAAGAAGCGCAGGTTGTTAATATGCATGCAGGTCACGCCCATTTTTCCACCCCCCAGCACTGCAGGCACTTCTCTGTTTCTCCCCTCGGGCTCTCTGAGCACGGAGGAGCAAAGGGAACCGTTTCTGAGCCCGCTCGGACTCAGGAGACCCCACCCCGAGAATCCGCAGGCTTCTCCGGGTCACTGTGACTGCGCGCTCACAGCACAAATCCTGCGCCGCTGCTCCCCCCTCCTCCCCAGCCCCGGCACTCATGCCCGCCACGCGCCGCCAGCCACGTGCCACCAGTCATGCACCACTGGCCCCGCACCACCTGTCCTGCGCTCTGCCGGCCCTGCGCGCTGGCCCGGCAGCGCCACACGGCATGAGAGGGTTCAGCTGCAGCAGTGGAGTGAGCATGTCCCGCTGGCCACCGCGGCCAACCCCACTTTCCTGGGACACTTCCCTTCCCCGCCTGTAACCATGGAAACAGTTAACACGCGCCCGGGGGCGTCAGTTCCCCAGCTGCACTTAGAGTAACAGGGGACAGCGTGACTCATGGCCTTTCCTGTGGGCCTGGGCCAGCGCCACCCCACAGGGAACTCTGGCACCGCCCCTGCGCGGAGCAGAGGCACTGCACATGTGTCAGCCCAGGACTCGCAAATGCCTGAATAAAAACTGTGAGAAATTCTCCTCGCAAATGGGCGGGGTTGTAATGCAGAGGTCGCAATGTAGCAGGGATTCACTGTATTTCGTTTTCTTCCCATTGCCACTTGTCCATTTTCTGGATACCTCTGAAAGGAGTTTGACTTTTTAATCCTCTCATTAGATATTTATGTACATTGGTAAGATCCTCATCTGTGATGTAGTGTGGAGAAATACAGTCCTGGTATTGCAGTCAATTCCTTTCTAGTAGGGATATGGGATGCAGTTTAGAGGAGTCCAGGCTTGAGAGGTTAGGAAATGGAGTGGCAATGTAGTTAATAATGGTTAGTTATAGAATTGTAATCATGGAACTGAGTACAATCAGTTTTAGGATAACAAAGGAAGCAAAGGCGACTATCCAACATGTGTAAAGAATCCCTTTTATAGTACATTTGGATGTAATGTTGTCTTGCACACCAATGAAGCAAGATCCAGGTGCAAAAATGTTAACATATATCCAAATATGACCCCAAGCACATCCTAGAGTGGAGAGGAAATAGAAATCATCAACATCACACTCCTTCCAGAGACAGGGAATCAGGATACTGAAATGTGACTGTATACCTTCCATCCCACGCATCAAAGTGATAATTTAATATCCAGAGGGGCAATGAAGGACACCAGAAAAAACCCTATAGATATTAGACATGTGCATAAACTTTAATTCTCTTATTCGTTCTTATTCCCATATTGTTTTATTTTCTGTTTTTCTAATAATTATATTTGAATTAATAATATTTTGTTGTTTAAACTGTTAGCATTTCAGATGTAATAATAGTAGGTTCTTGAATTTACTTACAAAGTATGGGTTTACCCACAGCAAAACTTTGACTGTAACACCTCTCTGTGGTCCTTCTTTTTGTGAAAAGGTCTCTGTTGACCCAAACTACTGTTTAGAAACTTGAAGGCTGGTTCAAACCCAGACCCACTTTTTTTTTACTACTTTAAAGAGAAAAATCACTGTTACTGCTTTCATGTGTGTACTTCTAACGTTAACTCAATATCCTCTCCATTCTAGAAGTGGCACTTGTGTCTGTGAGTGGGAAGATGCATGTCCTCTGAGGAAATTCCCTCTGCTACTCTCTCTCTGTAAGATTGATTCTACCTTGGCATGTAGAAACTCAAAATACATTGTTCTTTCTATGCTTATTCAGTATTGGCGATTGCACGGTGTTTCCAAGAACAAAACTCTCTTGTAGCACCCTTAAATCTTTTTCTCTCTCTACCTGGTAAATTCTGGTTGATTCCTAGGAGGTTCCTCATCAAGGAACACCTTTAGATGAGAATTGGGATTAGAAATCATTTAGTATACTAAATACAAATATTCATTCGTTCAAGCCTCTGTAAATATTGTCACAATGTCAGCACTTGCTCAGGCAATGTGATGGCCCAGGTAACTTAGGCTCATATAAATAGTATCTGTTTAATGCATGTACTTTCACTGTTGTTTAATGCCTAAGCAATTGCCATAATAACTGTCCCATGTATGCTGAGGAAGGAAGGAATTGCATAGTGAAAAGAGCAAGCTTTGTATAAAGTCAGGTGCCTTTGTCACTGAAAATAATCACGAAAATTATCTTTGCAACAAGAGTTTGGGGACTGACAGAGGGAGAAGTTGGTGGTGTTAAGCACAGACATTTTGACACATGAGGGAGACAAGTCCGGCCTGAGAACTGTACATAATTTCTAAACCTAAATAAGATCTTCAGTCACCAGTTAGCTAATTACTGTGTTTGTTGTTTCAGTAACAATATGGTCTTCCCAGAAATATGCCTTAGGCAGAATGGTTTAATCGTTGTTTTGTTTTCATGAAAATGCACAAACATGGCTTGCTTGTGCTTAAGTTTTAAGAGAAGAGAGCTGTATATGCCACAAAGGTCTCAGTGTGCTTTGGCAAAAGGGCTTTGAAGAGCTTTATTAAATATTTACTTCTTATTTAATAATGCTATCTTATATATCTTATCAAAAATTTTTAAACCCCTTGAAATAAATGATGTTAAATGAAATAAAATTCAAAGATAAGAAAAAAGGCTAATAATATAAAAGAATAAACAAGGTGTTTGAAGTTGTTGTAAACTGATCCCCTGTACTTAAATTAAAATTGATGAGCGTGACAGATACTGTAAATAGTGTAATTTCTACTACATTTTTCTTGCCCTCCCCCCTCTGTTAAATTCTGACCTCAGCTAAATTTTGGCTCTGAGCCATCTGGAATAAGGTTGTCTCTGATGTTTTCTATCCAAGAGTTGATTATGACAGACTTAGAGGCTGAACAGCAGATATCAGAGCAGATTTGGAAATATTGTCCTTCACAATGTAACAGATTAAAATAAAATTATAATGTATAATATAAAAATGTAATGTATAATATAAAAAATGCCTTCATTATGCAATAGTCAGTTCTTTTCCCCAGTATTCTGCTTACTACAGCACACTTCACTGCAGTCTGCTTTTTCAGAAACAAAGGCACAGAAGTGGGATCCCTAAAGAAAAATGCTGTATAATTTAAAAAACCTTAGTGCTGTTTCCATCCACACAAAGGAACTAATGGTGGCATCTTTAATATCTAAGGATATGAAAGTACAAGGAAATTTGCAGAGAGAAGCAAGGAGGATAACGCCGTTTTTTGAAGCTGTGTAAGGAAAAAATATCCATTACTTGTAGTATTCATCACAGTATAATTGATGATAGAAAAACGGGATAGGGAACCCACAAAAATCAAAATATGTCAACTCAAAGAGTAAACATATGCTATATCGTGAAATAATAAAGAATATGACTCAAAAATGGGAAATAAAAGAAAGAAAATATTATATTAAAAAGGGTAAGGCTTGTTTTTTTAGGGCTAACGTAAGATAAACACAGCAACTGAATTATATGAGAGGGTATCCATTCCACGCAGTGAAATATATTATGCAAAGGCTTTTGACCTTTAAGAAAATATGTTGATGATTTTCCTCTGCATACAGAAAAATGTCAGCATAGGTGTAAATAAATGTCATTAACTTTGTTTTTGTATTCATAGTATATCCACAAGGACCAAGATGTGCTGGTATTCAGACACCTGAATGGAGAGTATTTGAGCCCCTCATTAACCCCCCTAGTTCACTTGACTGCTCAGACTGTCTCAGAGGTGTCGATGTTTCACATCACCAAGGAAATGTGCTCTTATCAGGTCTATACAAAATTAAGATGCACATGATCTTATGACTAAAACTACATGTATCACATCTGTTCACACCATGTACTGAGGGACTGCTTTCCCAGGGACCTGAATAAGTCCAGTTTCAATTTTCTGTTTCTTTAATTGAAACGTGCATTTACGTTTTGTGGGTTTACCCCAGCTAACAAGTAAGGCCTATGCTGCTGTTGGTTCACACTCCCCCTGTGGGAAGGAGAGAATCACAAGAGTAAAATTGGAAAAGCTCATGGGTTGTGATGAAGACAGTTTAATAGATAAAGCAAAAGTCATGAACAAAAGAAAAGCAAAATGAGGAATTCATTCACCACTTCCCATGGGCAGGCAGGTGTTCAGCCACCCACTGGAGAGCAGGGCTCTGTGGCATGTAATGGTGACTTGGGAAAACAAATACCATCACTCTGAATGTCCCCTCCTTCCCTCTTCTTCCTCTAGTTTTATACGCCCAGCATGACCCCACATGAATATCTATTTTTAAAAAAATTTTAGAGATTTGATATCACAGAATCACAGAATCACAGAATCAGTAAGGTTGGAAAAGACCATAGAGATCATCAAGTCCAACCTGTCACCTATTACAGAATCACAGAATATTAAGAGTTGGAAGGGACCCACAAGGATCATCTAGTCCAACTCACCACCTAACACCCGTACAGAGACCGAGAGTACATCCCAGTGCACAACACCAACCTAGATCCCTCACAGTCTAGCAGGCCACTCCGAGCCGGAAGGGGCCCAGGGTCATCCAGCCCTACACCCCCCGGCTAGACCATGTCACTAAGCTCCTCGTCCAGTCTTCTCTTAAACACCTCCAGGGATGGCGACTCCACCACCTCCCTGGGCAGCCCATTCCAATACGCAATTACTCTCTCTGTGAAAAAACGCTTCCTAACGTTAAGATTAAACCTCCCCTGGCGTAGCTTGAGGCCGT
>WEKX01021780.1:47618-128969 GCA_013390025.1 Pitta sordida
TGGTCAGGCAGGACCTTCCTTTCCTGAAGCCATGCTGACTAGGTCTGATCTCCTTACCCTCCTGGAGGGGCAACATCATTTTCCTTAAGATTATTTGCTCCATAATTTTGCCTGGCACCGAGGTCAGGCTGACAGGTCTATAATTTCCTGGCTCCTCTTTCCTACCTTTCTTATGGATAGGTATCACATTGGCCAACTTCCAATCTTCTGGGACCTCCCCAGTAAGCCAAGATCTCTGATAGATGATTGAGAGAGGCTTAGCAAGCTCATCTGCCAGCTCTCTCAACACTCTAGGATGTAACCCATCAGGTCCCATGGACTTAAGAGGGTCTAGATGTACTAGTGTGTCCCTTACATCTTCCTCCTGTAGTAAAGAGGGGTTAAACCATTCCTCATCTCTATCGACTCTATCGACTGTATCAAGAGACCCTTGAAGAGACCTTTCATTATGTAAGCAGCTGTCTTTACTATTTCATTATTCAGTGGTACTGTATGGTCAAATAACATAGGAATATTTCCTCCCTACTGAAACAAAGGTAGTGATATGCAACTTCTCAACATTTAAAGATGCATTTTTGTTCCTTAGTTTTACAGGAGTGTTTCTCAGAATTAATGCTATTGCTTTAATAGTAACAATGAGAAGAAATAAATGCCTGGGGGCAACGTAGGTTTCATCAGTATTTTCATACAATTTAACGATGATTGATTGCATAAATTGCTGGGAATTGCAGGCACTCGGCATATTTAAAAAATAGGTCACTTGTATAGATGTAGGAGCCAAATTTAAGCATCTGAGCTGAAGAAAAATTCATGAGGGTGCTTAATTACATCTTGCATACTAGCCTGCTCTGTAAAAGCTGAATGCTTAAAGGACGATGCCTACCTCTTGTTTGAATTTTTGATTTCAGTAACAGTACAGAGATCAGTAAGTACAGTCATAAGAGTGTCTGCAGGATTGAATCCAGTGTGGAAATCCCCTACAGTACACCAGATTGCACCAGGGCTCATCATTCTGCTCCTTTCTGTTACATCTCAGTAACTTCCAGCATGCTGCCTTGACATCCTACAGTGTTACATTACAAAGCTGTTTAAATAGCCTGCAAGTTTGTTGGTAGAATTATGCTGGGATTTTTTTTTTTTTTTTTGCTTTTATAGCTAATTGACACATTTTGTGCTTTACAATTGAGAGATTAATTAGGAAGTCAATGATGGAAGACTCTATAATAGCTACTTTGTAGCCGTTTATAAACTGTTATATTTTTCAGGGTATGATTCAATATGAATTTAGGTTTTAAATGTGCTATAAAGAAATGGTTTCCTATACTGACCTAATTTTAGGACATTAATAACCAAACCATTCACTTTACATCAAGAGCACCTCCTGCAGTAAACATGACAGCTCTCAAGTAATACATTTTACCTTAGCTCTGCATTTAGGTCGCCAAGCCTACACAGTTTTGGACCAGATGAATAACAATAGAAATAGGCTGTCCAGGAATATTTTTCTTCAATGGCTCTAAGGGAGAGCAGGGCAACCAGGAGTTTAGACCCAGTCAGCACAAGTTTGTCAAAGTCAGAGTCTGCTAGCACAACCTGATCTCCTTTTATGAAAGATGACTCACTGAGTAGCTGTGAATATTGTCTGTCTAGATTTTAAGAAAATATTTGCCTCTGTTTCCCATAGAATTATTCTGGAAAAGCTGGATTTCTGTGTTGCAGACAGGCATATCCTTTGCTGTGTGAAAAGATGGCATGATGGCATGGCCCAGAGAGTGGTGGTGAGCAGAGGTAAAGCCAGGTAGCAGCCAGTCATGCGTGTTGTTCCCCAGGGCTCAGTATTGGGACAGTTCTGTTTAATCTCTTTGTCAATGATCTGGATGAGGGGACAGGAAGCACTCTCAGTTTACAGATGACACCGTCTTGGATGGGAGTGTCGATCTGCTGGAGGGTCATAGGGCTCTGCAGAGGGATCTGGACAGGATGGATCAATGGGCCGAGGTCAATGGCATGAGGCTCAAATAGTCCAGATACTGGGTCCTACATTTCAACTACAACAACCACATGCAGCACCCCAGGCTGCGGGCAGAGTGGTTGGAAAGCTGTCTGGTGGAAAAAGACCTGGTGGTGCTGGTTGACAGCAGCTGAACATAAGCCAGCAGTATGCCCACGTGGCCAAGAAGGCCAATGACATTGTCCTGTCTGTATCAGGAATAGTGTGTCCAGCAGGACCAGGGAAGTGATTGTCCCCCCTGTACTTGGCAATGGTGAGGCCACACCACAAATCCGATGTTGAGTTCTGAGCCCCTCACAGCAAGAGACATTGAGGTGCTGCAGTGTGTCTAGAATGGGCAATGGAAGGGTCTGGAACACAAGTCTTACGAGGAATGACTCAGGGAGCTGGGGGTGTTTAACCTGGAGAAAAGGAGGCTTTGGGGAGACTTTATTGCTCTCTACAGCTACCTGAAGGAGGTTGTAGCCAGGAAAGATTTTGGTGCCTTCTCCCAGGTAACAAGTGATAAGACAACACGAAATGGCCTCCAGTTGTGCCAGAAGGGGGTTAGATTGAGTATTAGGAAAACCTCACTGGATGGGTGATTAGGCATTAGAACAAACTGCCCAGGGAAGTAGTGGAACCAAAACACATGCGGATGTGGCTCTTGGGTACCTGGTTTAGTTGTGGACTTGACAGGGCTAGGTTAACAGTTGGACTTGATGATCTTGGAGGGCTTTTTCAACTTTCACAATTCTGTGATTCTATGAAAATCAACAGACAGCATGATATAGTAACACTAGATGTTGTTTGGAGCATAAGGAGGTGGAAGTATGAAAAGTAAATTCTTCAGGACAGTCTGTCACCTGTACACACGCATATATAAATATGTACGTCCATATGTATACACATACACAGCTGTGGGTAAAATGTATTCATGTATGTGCAGAACCACTCAAAAATACATCATAAATTTTGAGATCTTTCTGAACTACTGAATTTCAATGAAGGCTGTTACAAATATGCCTAATTTTTAAGCATACGGTACTTACTAGACTTATAAAAATGTTTCAGCGATGTATCACTTTCTTTTTCTTCTAGGACCAAAAGAATTTGGTCTTTATTATGTCATTGGTTGTCCTGTCCTGAAGTCAATAATTTTTGTTGGCCTGGAATTCTAGTTTAGAAATACTGCTAACTGACATTACAAAATGACAGTGACAGTATCAAACCTGATTTTGGAAATAACTTCAATGAAATTTTTTAGAGTTTAAATTATAAAATAAGAAATCCTTAAAGGTTTATAGAGTTTGGATTTGGATAAATGTCAGAAAGTCAAGCTTAGGTGAATTCATCAGTGTACAACCAAGCTGCAAATTGCATGCTTCAAGAAAACTAGAGAATTCACTTTAATGAATGCTGTGTGACTATCCATGCAGAGCACATTGGATCAGTAAAGTTCAGTGCTGCACTCTTCAGTATTTTGATTCAGAGAATTTTCAGTACACAGTGGAAAAATTTTAAGAAAGGAGTAACCTTCAAGATTTATGAGAATATTACATTTTACCCTTCCTTTCAAGTCTTCAGAGTTCAAAGGTGTCACTGCAGAACACAACAAATCAATCTGCAGGTTAGAAATAATCCCTAAGTGTTCAGTGGAGCTGAAATTCATGCAGCTCTTACCAGTGATAACAGTTTGATGGGGGCAGATCCTCTGTGACTGTGTGGCTTGCTTGGAGGAAGATGTTCTGCCTGCTTATAGAACTCTACTGTGCTCGTGTGCTCACGCAGGAAAGATGCTGGCAGTGATAGCCTGTAGTTTTGAGCTGGTTCAGTTTTTTTGCAAGATACTTGTCTGTTAAAAAAACCCCAACAAAATACCAACCAAAGTTAGTTCATCCAAATCAAAACCTTTCTCCAGAAAAGGTCAACTTTAACAAATGTTCTCCCTTTAGAAAAAAGTATTGAAAAGTATAGAAACTACTTGTCTTACTACAGCAGCCTTTAAATAAATAGAAGATAATTATCTCCTCAGAAATTAATTTCGAACTGGAAGTCAATATATAATGAAATTCGAACATTTTAGAACTATTTTCCTATTAGGTGCAGAATTTTCTTTTATTTTTACTTCTTAGAAGTGTCATATTTTTGCCATTCTCTATTTTACCTGGCTCGTTTTATGAGGACCACATTTCAAGAGATTATTTCACAGAAACTCTTGAGTAGGAGAGGGAAAATCAGGCTGGCAGAAGACTCTCAAAGTTTGATGGATGTCAGCTGCAAGATCAAAATACTGTTTTGAACTATCTTTCTGTTTTTATTATCCACTGTATTTTGGAATTTAGGAAGAAGAGCAAAAAAGATAAATGAAAAAAGGATCTTGATTTTGGAAGGGGGGGCTAAAACTTTTAAATAAAAATAACATTGACAAAAAACCCTCTAAAGGAACCACCCCTGTATCATCTGATGTGCAGCCAAATCAATATTACTGGTCCTTGGAGACCCTTAGAGTTTATTCTTTCCAATGCATTTAATATTTACAGCTGTCTAAGAGTAAAAGGGTTATAAGGATTGGAAAGAGCTGACAAGTGTAGACAGGAATGTGTAACAGTGAAATTTGCTGATTAGAAAAGGCTTTTTCACACTGAGAACAATGTGATATTATGTACTTTCAAGATGTCAAAATAGAAGTTCTGGCAGCTGAGTGCCAGATGCAATTTTATAAGAATAGGCTCAAATGGAATGAAGTCCTCTTGTATGTCATGCTTATACAACTAGATAAATGTTCTTGATAGCTTGATTTTTATTTACTTGTGCTAGAGAGGAAAAAGGACATTTAAGAAATTATCATATTTATTGTATGAGGATTTTTATCTTCAAAATGTTTTACTCTGTCAGTGTAGACCTGCTTGCTCTAGCCTGAATTTGTGAAAAGAAACATTTTTGAAAAGTAGTGCAGATTAGATTATTACTAAAAATTTAAAATATCACAGATTTAATGGAAGAACTTTTCCTTCAGATATTAACTACTCTGAATGGTTTTGGCTTGATAAATACCATTTAATTACAAATTAAATGTGTGTTCGCACACATTAGTTGTTAATTATAGTTAATATAGTAGACACAAAAGTAATTACGTTCAACAAGAAGAGAGGTTGTCAAAGACAAGAATAATAATTTATTTCCATGTAACAGGATGCATTCTATGTTAACCTTCTTTTGGTACCTACTGATTTACTTGTAAATAAATGATCAATGATTTCAATGCAAGAAAGGACAATTCAATATCTTTCATCTCTAATTGAAGCATTATAGATTTATTTGGTTATAAATTCACTAAACAGAAAAATTAAGGAGGCAAATGATGCATACAGCCAAATTAAAACGGACTGTGGGAAAATCATGAAAAATTAATGTGCCTTAAATTTCATTCTAAGTTATTTACCACTCATTGTAGTTTTATTTCTAATTCAGGAAAGCAAACAAATGAACATGCTTTATTTTACCTTAAATGGCCCAGTGATATAAAAGGAAACAGTTTTCAAACATTCTGTTATTGAAAGTTAGTATCAGGGCATAATATGATATCAAGATATTAGAACAATACCTTGGAATTTGTGACAGGGCCATTGAGTACAAATTACTGTCTGAAGATGCAGTGTCGCTTTGATTGACTTGTTTTTATTTGCTGTACCTTAGAATTTTATTAGGAAATGCAAGATTGAAGTAGCAGATTTTACTATTGAAAGCAGCCATGTAGATGGGTTTTGCAATCCAAGACTGATAGTCAGAAGGACTTCTTGCTTTGATTAAAAGTTTTAACATTTCAGTGGATAAATCCCTTGCGTTAGAGATGCAATACTAACAAATGGAATCTTGAAATTTGAAATATGTTAGTCTGCTTTCCAACTAGGAGAGGAAGGGCTGATGTTTGCCCCATCATGCAGCTCATCTAAGTTACAGAGTAGCGGCAGTACAGAGAAAGAATACAGTGAATCCTCTCTGTATCACGACTTCTCCTTCATGACCTCGCCCATTTGCGAAGCAATTTTTTCGCAAATATGATTCTACCGTCAGTGAGCTGAGCTGGCTGAGACATGCGCAGTTTGACTCTGCTCTGCCAAGGGGCGGTGCCGTGGTACCTGTGGGGCGGGACTCACCCCGCCCTGCGGGGAGGGGCCTCATGATAGTGGTGTGGTTCTCCCGTCCCTGACTCGGGAAAGTGAACGAAACTCATGAAAGTGAGGCAAACGAGGGGGGACAAGTGCTGTGTGCTGNTTCCTCGCGATGGAGGAGATATAACTGTAATTATCAGCATGGTGTAACAAGAGTGGAAACTAGGGCTAGTGTCCAAATTTGGAATTAAGGAGGAAGTGTTAGTGACATCATACATCCATTACCTTGAAATAAGTTGTTGGCATTTTCATGACATTCCTACTGCACTTCTGTATTTTAGAAGCAGCAATAAGAAGGAAATCCACTTTTATCTTTTAATCATGTCTCAGGTGAAGGTATAAAGACTTTGTATGTGGCCTGAAAGATAAAGGGTGGGATTCTGGGCAGATTCCTCAGAATTGAGAAGAATTCCTTGGTCATTTGAATTGTGAGAGAAAACAGGAATTTATTGAAGATGCCAGGCCCTCAAAGCTCATATTTTCACCCCTCTACCTATCGCTGTTATAGATTATCCCCATTACAGTCCACTCGGCCAACCATATTTTGCACCTAAAGTAAGATTAGGATCCCAAACTGGAATTATTGCTAAATGAGGGGATGCCCTGAAATGAACACAGGTTTTCAGAGGCACTAGATGCCCCTGGTAATTTCCCATCCACGCCCATAAAAAAACTGCTCAGTGAAGACAAGCAGAAGGGAAGTACCAAGCAACTGTCTTCAACTTGATTGAAGATTGATTTCTTTCCTTTGGAAATTTCACAAATCTTTACAAATCTACAAAGTTTTTCATTTTCTCAACAAGTAAGTGGGGTAGATTTTCACATTTTTGATACTTGTTAAAAAATATCACTCCCCCCTCCCTCCCCCAAACTTAAGTAGTAAGCACTATTACTTGAAATGAGAATGATGGCTAAGGCACAGCTGTTTACAAAAAAAAAAAAGAATTTCTGTAATTATAGCCTCTCCTTTGTGTAAGAATTCTTTGCTAGATACTTTTGTGATTTTCTTAGAATGTGTTTTAGCTGTCATTTGATAAATTACAGTTATTTAGACTAATGGCTCATGACAGAAGATTTACATCACATACTCTCTTGATGCAACTTGTATGTTTAAGAACCAAACCTGTGTGTTGCTTTTGATGTCTGAATAGATGCCTTAAACACTTTTAGTAATTAATAAGTGTATCTCTTATGCCATTTTATGAGGAGATGATTGGATTTTGAAGTGCTGTACGAATACTAACAGCAGTGTACATACTTTCAAATATTTATTATAAAACTAAAAATTATAACCATCAGCAGCAATTCTTTTTTTGTTGTCTAATGCTTATTTACAAATGATTTTTGAAATGTATTTAATGAGGTTTGAGTAAAACACTAAACTTTAGAAACACTTAGAATTGTTGCAGATATATGAGCCTGGAGGCCCTGAGAAAATGGTCATATCCTGCTATACAGTATATCCCCGCTGCATTGTGACCCCTCCATTACGACTCCGTGGATTTGCAAGGAAAATTTCTCACAATTTTGCTTCAGCTACTTGTGAGGCTCCCCGGCTGATGCATGCGCAGTGCCTCTGCTCCGCCAAGGGGCGGTGCCGGTGCTCCCTGTGGGGTGGCGCCAGCCTGGCCCCACGGGGAGGGCCAGGAGTTACTCTAAGCGCAGCTGGGGACTGACCCCCCTCGGGTGCATGTTACTGGTTCCACGGCTACAGGCGGGGAAGGGAAGTTCTCCAGGAAAGGGGGGACTGGGCTGGCCACGGTGGCAGCATGGCCAGTACTGTGAGCTGGGACAGGGAAACAGGGGTTAATGCTCACTCTGCTGCCGCAGCTTCAGGCCAGCATGCCACGCGCACGAGCACCAGGGCCAGGGGCAGCAGCTGCAGAAGCGACAGCATTGCCGAAGAGAAGTCAAGGGATTCTCGGGGGCCCTCTCTGACTCTCTGAGGGCTCAGAAATGCTTCTCTTTGCTCCCCTGTGCTGAGAGAGCCTGTGGGAAGGAGTGTAAAAGTGTCCACAGCCCTCTGGAGTGTTGGGGGATGGAGCAATGGGCATGGCTTTCATGCATATTAATGACCTGCGCACCTTGGCAAATTTGATGCTCTGTGAGAGCCCTGGCATGACCCATTCCTCACAGATGAGGGAGTATAACTGTACTTATGTTTAAAATCAATTCTAGTTTCAGGAATATTCTTGTTGTGGTATCCTCTTAGGTATTTGTCTTATTTTCAGCCCAAATATCTAAATATTTCAAAACTTTTTTCTTAAATCCTCTACATACACTCACTCTTAACAACATTTCTTTTCTTCTTGATGAAGTCTAGGTATTTAATAAGGTGCCAGGAGCTTGTTATTTCAAATAAAAGTTTCTGGGTTTCAGACATTAAAGGGACAGGTTTGGAAGCTGGAAGTGATTTTTAATGCTCATGTCTGTCAGGAAAATCATCCTGTCTGGACACATGGAAGGACCAGTACACTCAATTCATTAAGTAAATTTGACCAGTCTGTTTGAAAGTGCTGATGTCTTTTTGTTCTTCTGCCTTGGAGAGCACTACTTTTCTCAGAGAACTTTCTGCTGTGAAAGGATATTGTGAAACAACATGCACTAAAACCTCACAAGGATTCATGGCCTGCTTAGATTTTTTGCCTTTACTCCATACTCCAGTAGTCATCAGACACCATCTTTCATTCACAGTTGGCAAGGAAATGACAGTGCCCCCTGATGATACCCTGTTCAATTCACTAGTTCCCTACTGAGCATTTAATCTAGACCAAGACTGCGGGCTTTACATAAAATGTTTACAATCGGAATTATGGAGAAACTAATTGTTTGTGAATATCTTCCTTCCTTGGCATTATTGATCCCTTCTTATTATACCTCATAGGAAGAAAAGACTTCTCAGCCACTTGGCATTTGAAATTGGAATTGTGCTCCATTAGGGGAACGGAATCACTGATACCTTTTTCAACTGAGAGCTTGGTTCACACTGAACTTTAGTCAATTTGTTTGACAAGTTAAAACTTGAAAATCACCACAGAAGGAGATTTGATAACTTCTTTGGACAATCAGTTCCAGTGTTTGTCTGTCTTCATGGTCATTTTTTTTCCTAATATAATTGGAGTTTTATGTGTTAGAATGTCTGTTTATGGCTTATGGTTCTTGCAATGTGAAAGTCAAAGAAAGACCTGTCTGTTTATTTTCAATAAAGATTGTCATGGTTCTTTGCAAAGTGAAGAATCTTTAGTTAAAAATTACTCCTTCTAAGCCATGGGCAGAAAGAAACACAGTGACCTCATAACTGCTTTTGAAAGACATCTGAACTTTATAATATCCTGTAAGTCCATAGGTATGTCTTCAGTTACAGTCGGGTCTCCTATACCCCGGTACCGCAGGACTTGCCTCCTATCCATGAAGCCCTCCTTCCAACTAGAATGGCAGCTCATTAATACGTAAATTTACCCCGCACCCTCACACTGACCCTCGGTGCTCCGACACTGTTTCAGCACTGCATTGCTGTGTATTGGTGCCAGTGCTTCCTGGTGCCTGCAGCCACCCCACACCAGGAAAAAACCCTTTTCTGCTAGGCTGGGGACACTGGTGCAGGGAGCCACCCACACCACTGTCCTCGTGTCTCTCCAGGTGGGTAGACCTGGTCTCTCCATACTCAGGGTAGACGTCTACCCCAAGAAAGTCTGAGATACCACATCTAACCTGAGAGTGTGTAAATCTTTCATAACTGTACAACCCTCCTCGCTTGGAGCCAAGTGAAGGGAGCGGGGGAGGCAGCACTCGAGCTGAATTCTGGCACATGAACATTTTTATTTGTCCGTCTATACAGTCATGTCTTTTATTCCAACAGAATTATTCTGTGACCTTTGAATGTACTAGGAATAGTGACTGCCCACTCTGGAATGCTGGTATTAAAACACTGTGCTCTCGGCTCTGAAAGTATTATCATAGTCATCAAGGTTTTTTCTCAGAAAAATAGGAGATCCTTTATGAAACATTTACACTTGACTTCTTCTTTCCCAAGTCTACAGGAGGTAAAGAGATTCATTGAGTCCTACCAATTCCTCCAGAGAATGATAATAAACAATGTTCTTTCTTCTGTAACTTAAATATATATAAAGCATACAATCTAGTGGAATTTTAAGGTAGTATTAATTCCTTTTTTGTGATCAAAACAGTACTAATTGATGTCTTTTTAAAACACAAGTGGTTTTGTGCTTCAGTTTTGTCAGAGTTTATTGTAGACAGAGGGTATCAGTGAATGAAGAAGGCTTAGCACATCAAAATGAGTTTTAGAAGTTCCTTGTTTTTTCAGGGTGTCTCATGTCTCTTGTGAATGCTGTAACATGTCTCTCCAGCAAAGTCCCGTTTATTGGTAACATTCTACAATCCCTGAGAGAGCTAGCTTGCCTCAACACTTATTTCTCTCTGCCCAATGGCAGGAATCTTTTCCGAGAAGCTTCTCAAAACAATCTCTTCTCAAAACAATCTCTGCTCTTATGCTCCTAGCTTGTATTATTTACCTTTCTTGCAGTGTCTCAAGGCCTCTGTGGACCTCAGTAAAGTAGCACTCATCCAGAAACATTCATGCAACTGGCCAGGAGAATGAGGCCTCTTCGGGGCCATATCCAAACTCATGCTTTTACTCTAATTACCAAGTATTGAGGCATCTAAGCCTAAAAGAGTTTTCAGTTTTTGCTTCAGAGCTTCCGAGTCTGCCACACTCTTTCAACTACATTTTTGCTTTGTAACACTGGGAGTCTGTTTTAACTTCTAGGAAAGGTGTCTCCTGTCACTATTTGCTACTCTTAACATTCCATTTCACTATCATATAATTCTCTGTGTTGAATATTTCGCTTCACAAACTTCATTAAGAAAGGCAATAGAAGAGTAAAGATTCCTTTAAATTGAAGTCTGGTTGTACTTTTTCATTGAAACTGAGAAGTTGAAAACATTAACTGCAGGTGGAAGTATGATGACAGTCATATCATATGGAAATACTTTTAAAACAGTTTAGGTAAATAGCTTTAAGTGTCATTTAGATGGTTAGTTGTACCCACCTTTTACCTTTTGCACCTTCATGAAAACAACTAAAATAGAGCCTGCATCACATTATGAAAGATTTGGGTATGGTGGAGAAAAGTATACTAATTCTCTTCAGGTCTTGAATTGTTTGTAAAAACTATTACTGAGTGGATGATACAGAATGAAGAATTTGAGCAATTGAGGATTTCTTTTTTCATTAAGAGTCCTAATATACAAGAAAGTTGCCCTTGACAGGTGCCAATTTTTGTAAGACATTTTACTATTCTGGAGTGGGTTCTAATTATTAATTTGTAGTTATAATTCTGATGGATTCTAATACATAACCTTCTGGAAACCATGGTAATTGTGGGATGATCATGGTAATTAGAATTATGATCTTTAAGGTCACTTCCAACCCCAAACTTTCTATGACTCTGTGTCAACATTAAATAACTTCACAATGGAAATTGCAGGATTCATTGATTACAGGCCATCCAACTTCATAATTACCGTAGTACCATAGGAAAATTTTTGTGTTTGAGAATATTTGTTATTTCTCAATTATGACAGTATGTTGTCAGTGGTGGTCACTTTGGACCATCCTGTGACATGAACAAGCATTTATTTTTGAAAGGAGATAGCTAACTTGCAAAAAACACTTGAATGAGATGCCCTTATTCCCTGTTCAGGTACTCAGGTAAAAGACGTTTTTGTTGTTGCACATACTGTAATCGCATTTCTACAGTGGTGTCTCTTAGTTTGTTTTGCTCTAATATTTAATATTACATGACTGACAGACTTTAAATTGGTTTTCTAGGCACTTTGTATTATGATAGCACAAATTTTTAAATCTTAGCTTACCGCTATCCTTCTTTCACATTTTTATCCTCAAAAACTTTATTATTCTCTTCGCTTCTAGTGAGCACCTTTTAAAACCATGTTTAGTTCATTTACCTCATGTCTTACATTATGTGGCCCCCTGCTGTCTTGTAATACGGCAGGATACATAAGGTAATCACTACCAAATGTGCAGTCACTGCTAATAGCAATCAGAAGAGAATCAATATGTGTATTTTTGCTTTGAGATGTCTAGATTGTTTTTCTTTAGTTTGTTTTGTGAGGGAACTTACTTGAAACATATATACATTTATTGATTCACCTGCCAAGGCTAGGCATGAGATGATGAATAATCAAGCGTAAATAAGGAAAATAGCTTTAAGAGTCTAAGAGGAGAGTTAAGAAGGTCAAGTAAGCAGAAAATCCATTCTAGGGATTTTGTTGTAAGTGTAGGTGTCCTCTCTGCTGTTAATTGGAACCAGTGTTTTGGTTTTCTGGTCTGCTATGGCTTGTGTAAGGGCAACCCTCATCAGAGTAATTTGACTGATATTCTCCCTGGTCTTTTCTGGAGTAATAAATGTTCAGTTTTGTGAGATGCTGAGGTAAGTCATTTAATTGTCTATGCCTGCTAAGCAGTGTGTTAGCTAAGGATGATATTTAGCCAAACATTAACAGCTTCATTACCTCCTTGCAGGGATTAACTTTATGCTACATTGGGAAAGTTTTACATTTGTCCTTTGTATTTTAGAGGCAATGGTAAAATCAGAAAACTGTTAAAAATGGTGCTTCTCTCAAATTTGTTCAGTCCATAAGAACAACATTGTTGTTAGCACGTCACTGTCCTCCTTTTTTCTCCACTGAGGAAGTACATTTACCCTTTACATGTACATTTACCTGCTGCTTCAAATTTATTGAATTAGATCATCATGTTAAGTAAAGCAGTTCAATAATAAACTTTTATAAATAGGTCAACTTTAAATCTATTTTTCTGCAAGCATAAAGAGGAATTACAAATGGCACTAGAGCTTGAACACTAATAACCTGTATCTAATTAAAATTAATTACAAGTTATTATTATTGCAGATATTCTTAGTGATATGCATAAAATTGACAGAAGCAGTTAAAAATGGAATACTAAACTCATACTGTAGTACTAAATGTCCCTGGAGGTGTTTAAGAGAAGACTCGATGAGGAGCTTAGTGACATGATCTAGCTAGGGGGTGTAGGGCTGGATGATCCTGGGGCCCTTCTGGCTCGGAGTGGCCTGCTAGACTGTGAGGGAACTAGGTTTGTGTTTAGCGCTCTGGGATGTGCTTTCGGATCTGTACGGGTGTTAGATGGTGAGTTGGACTAGATGATCCTTGTGGGTCCCTTCCAACTCATAATATTCTGTGAATCTGTAAATTGTGCCAGGGGATTAAAAAAGACATATCCATATAGGTGTAGCTATTTGTATTTATGAACAGTGGGATAGTAGGAAAATCAGGAAGAGACAGAAAGTTAGTAGCGTGAAAGTAATTACAGTTATACCCCGTCCTTCGCGAGGAATGGGCCTCGCGAAATGTTAAACTCACAAATACGTGCAGGTCATTAATATGCACGCAGGCCATGCCCATTGCTTCATCCGCAGCCAATCAGGAGCGCTGTGGAGCCTCTTCGACTCCTCCTCACAGGCGCTTGCAGCACATGGGAGGAAAGGGAAGCATTTCTGTGCCCTGTCTGCCTCGGGGGACCGCCCTGAGAATCCGTAGACTTCTCTTCAGCCACGCTGTTGCTTCNTGGGACGTACTGTATAACCAATTGAATTGAGTTTTGGTGGGGTTTTTGTTGATTGTGTTTGTTTGTGTTTGTTTAGTTTTTTTCAAATGCAGAAACCTAAGGGAAAACAAGATACGTAGAGAACAGGAGAAGGGCTGACCACAATCCATATTCAGAGTCTTCAGGTGGTAGAGCCAGGAGCAGTATTTTCTCTGGCAATATTACTGACCATGTATCTCCAAAGTAGTCTGAAGCTTGATAAACGAGAAGGTAAAAATAATGATTCCTTAATCTGATTACAAGTGCGGTAATTCCTGCAGAACTCTGTTGCAATTCTCGTTTAATCTGTAGTGTTTACAGAATCCCTGGTAGTACTTAGAATAGGATTTTCATCTTTGTGCTCTGTTTTTTGTTATTCATTTCCACTGACTGTGTCCAATACACTTGTAGAAACCTGTTGTGCCTTACACACTCCCTTTCCAAAAAAAGACATGAAGAAAGGGAGAATACTTTGTAGAAATATGGAAATTATCTATTTTGCTCTTGATGATATATTCTTAATTTAGAATTTGGCCATATTCTCGTGAATGTTGATTTTAAATGCAAAGGATCTGGATGCTACATGCAGTTTACAAATGATTGCTAGGTCTTCAGTAAGAGGCTCACTCGAAGTTAGAGTGCTGACAATGAATCTTTAAAATGTTGGTACTTGGCCTTCTGGAATTGCAATGGAATGTGTGGCTAAATAATCTAACAAATGTCACTGAGCCACTGCTCCAAATGCAAATGAAACTGATGCAAAAAAGCATTGTTATGTGTTAAGCTTCAAAGTACAATTACTGCTATGTCATTTTCAGAGGTTGAAGTTTTTTGAATGAGCTAAACACAAAACACAAAAGAAGAATTTTGCTCACTGCTCAATAGCACTTTGCTTGATATCTGACTGCCCTTAAGTTCTCCAAGACTTCAGGCATTGAGAAATTCAGCTGTCTACTCTCTGTGAAATTTATAATTCCTTTGCTAACAGAGCCATGTACAGTGAATCCTCTCTGTATCGCAATTTCTCCTTCACGACCTTGCCCATTTGCGATGTGAATTTATCGCAGTTTGATTCCACCGTTTGCGAAATTTTGCGGCTCGCGCATGCACAATGCATCTGCTCCACCGAGGGATGGTGCCGGAGCTCGCCATGGGCGGAGCTGGCCTGGCCCAACGGGGGGGACCAGGAGTCACGCTGTCCCCTGTTAATCTAAGCGCAGCTGGGGAACTGACCCGCCTGCAGGCGCACGTTACTGTTTCCATGGCTACAGGCGGGGAAGGGCAGTGCCGGAGGAAAGTGGGGCCATGGCGGCCAGCGGGACATGTTCCCNTGTAAGCAAATGCTGGAAAACAATCTGTAGAGGAATAAACATTCCTTAAAGAAGACTACTGGCTTCTACCTAGTTGTGAATGTAATAATCGATTCTTTCAGATTCCTGAAACTAATTGCTTTTTAAAAATGAATATATAAATTTTCAGCAGAGCACAGTAAGACTTTCTGTAGTAAATTGCTCTCTTGGGTTAGTAGATGAGAACAGTGCTATCCTGTTAGGAAGTGAAGTGGCACAAGAATGGCCTGTAATTTATAAACTTCTTGGAAATAAGAGCTAGTTTGTTCAAGAATGAGTAAAGTTTGTTTTCCATTCTGCCACTGTGCAATACCCTTGTGTATTAGCTCTGTTGGCTATAAACTAATCTTACTTTAAAACACCACATTTAATACTTTCATTTTTCTCTAACCTTTTTTTAAACCCAATTCCCAATATCCACCAGTTCAGTCATCAGCTAGTAAGTGGTATTCATTGTTAAGTATTTAATCTACTCCATTCGTTATATTCTGTGTTTGCAAAATGTCTGTCTTGTGTCAGGGTAAAAAAAAATAAATTAAAAATTGCTTATATATAGAAGGTTCCAACCTGTATGACCACAAAACCCCCCCCTGAGAAATGCAACATTTTTCTTAAAATATCTGTTAGAGTATCATGCTAACTTTGTTTTCATGGTAGGTGGAGTAAAAATAATTCGGCTGTCAAACGAATAAACATTTTTATTATGACTTTAATTGGTATTTCACTCAAATTCAGCTTTTTTTTCCCCTCTTAACAATGGTTAGTGGTAAACCTCATGGGTTTTGTTTGTGTACAGAACTTACACAGATTTAGTTGTGAGGTCAGTAACAGCAAATAGAAGTACTCCTCAATTTTGTAGTTTTCATCTCTCTGCAGCCCTTCAGATCAGCTTCTGGCATCTTTAGATCCAGCTAAGTGCTTTGGCGTTCCAAAGTGAGGCAGATGAGGAGGAAATGCGTGGCTGTTTTAAGTGTCACACTGAATCTTACTGTGTTTTGGAGACCTAGTTTCAGCAGACTGGATCTCTTTAACTACTTACTTTTGAGTTCTCATTTCTGTGACATTGTCTTGTCCCTTGTAATTCATCCCCTCTTTTTAATTATTCACCCTTCATTAATGCATATTTCTATGACCAGAAAGAGTGAGACAAGAGAATTGATTGGCATGACACCCCTGAGGCATTTAAACCAGTCTGTTGCCTCCAGACTGGCAACCTGTCATAATCATAATGTTTCATGCATGGAAAACACAATAGAACTGTAAAAACAACACAAAAGTTCATCTGCTGGCAGAAGCACAGCTTTGCTAAGGATGCTGTAAAGATCAAGTGTAAAATTGACACAAAAATATTGCATTTAAATTCATTATGCAATTGAATTCATTATTTGGTGGGAACAATGAGAAAGCAGAATGTAACAAAAAATATCTAGTGAAGGAAGGCTATGAAAGAAACCTACAGAAAATAGAATTATTTTTCTCAACCTTAAATTGGTAGGTATGGGTTATATGAAATGCGATCTGTAAATTTTAATTCAGCTGTATGATACTAAGAGGCCCTACATCTAAATACTGTAATTGAAGGACAGTGTGTACCTTGGGAATATAAGGTTATTGATTGCTAGTTGCATATTTAATCATTGGCAAGAAATGCAGCATGGCCAAGGGAGATGAGCCTACAGGGGTCATTTATTTTTTTTTTTCTGCATATGATCATCAGCAACAGTTTCAGTCAGGATGAGGTGTGAGAGTCTGAGCCTTACATAGCTCCAGCAGGGCAGAGTGCTACATAGCCTTCAGCTGACCTCTGTATTCAGTGGTCCACATCTGTTGCAGAACTGAGGCCATCGCTCACACTGTAAATATTCAGAGGATAACTCTCAGAACAGGAAAAGAATATGTAACATGTTTGTAAATGTAGTTACTCACAGTGGTTATAGTGCTGACACCTACTGAAGCCTGAAGGCCTAATCTGTCAACAGAAGAAACATCCAGTCATCCCTGTTTTCAAAATTCTCTCTAAAGAGTTGACCCTGAAATTTCAGTTTCTCTCCCTGTATAAGGACAGAGGGAATAACTGGATTATTGTTGACAGCTTCAGATGGATTGCACCCACAGCAATTCAAATACAATTCCTCACACTAGAAATTCTTCTAGGGTCATAGGGTACAACAAAATAAGTTTTATTAGAGACTTGGTAACAGCAAAGTTTTTGTGGGCTCTTGGACTGATAAAATAGTCCTGTTTGTTCTGTGAGATTTAGAAACATTATCCAGATTTTTCATTATTCCATCCAAACATGTACTGCAGATCATCTGGCTATATCTGAACTTACCTGAGCAGCAGTTTCACAACTCACGGATGTCTGCTGCACAGTGAGGGCTTCACGGAGTTCAAATGTCAAGAAGTATCACTGACATCCAGAGAAACCAGTACAGAGGATCAGATATAATAAGCACATAAAAGGATACAATGTTAAGGTTCCTTGGTGCCCCTCAGCTCTCAAAACCATTTTTACTGTTTTGTTTTTTTCGTAAGATTTAGAGCAAATAATGTATCCTTAGTATTTATGTCTGTTTTTGTATACGTTCTTGATGTATGTCTTGCTGTGTATATTTTTCCCACCTTTTCTTTAAACATTTTCTGAGTTTGCAAAACAGCAGACTTGCTCTCCTGGCTTTATTGGAAACACATACCTAGAGCCATCATAAAACTTGCTCTTTTTCCGTCATCCATTCAGATGCGCTGCTCTCATCATCAGCTCTGTGATGCTCTGTCACTTCTTTGGTAGTCTCAGGGAAGCAGACACAGTTAAATATAGGAGTCAACGTCAACGCAACTTGTGGTAGTTGAAGCACAGTGAATACAGGTGATTTTTCACTTTTTCTACATTTAAATAGCCCTGCAGTCTTAAAAACATAAAGGCTCTTAGTGTCTTAAAGACTTTCTTATGCCTATGAATAAAAATACAGTAGCTCTTACCTCACCTGCACTGTCCAGATAGACTGAAGTTAATAACTATTGCTGAAAAGTCTGTTTAAATTTGTGAACTCATTTGTGCCATGTGCAATAATGGACATTAAGTGCTCTTTGGAGCAAGCAACCAGTGATTTTTCTCTTGACATTAAAACTGGAAATCATTATTATTACAAATGATATTAAATGAGCAGATTTACATTACACTAATGCAAGATGGTTTGTGCATGGAAATAAAAATTCATCTAAGACAACTGTGAGCTGGTAAGTGGGCTTGACCATATATTTAAAGTACTGCTTCATTAATTTTTTTCTTCATTACACAGTGAACAATGCTGCCACTATAGTCCATTAAAATCTTACCAAATCTCACAGCCCACTTGGATGCTTACAGAAGTTTATTGAATTTTGTAAATTAACAAATAAATGAATAGGCATAAAGAAAAGTCAAAGTTACTGCACCATGGTGTTCCTTTACTAAAAAAATTATAATTTTAATACACCTTATTTTTAATATAAAATATGCACTATAATATTATTTGATTCTACTGTGAATTAATGTTGGTAACCTATTGTGAAGATAATGAAACCTTACTAATTAGACCTCACTCTTGCATATGCTGTGTTGTCTGGGAGGACAAAAGAGGCTAGTCTATAGACAGGTACTTTTGATAAGGTTTTCAAGACACAAGTTAAGGGGTTTACTGAATACTAATTCAAATTTTGCCCTGGATTACTTTCATACTTTCCTACTAACAGAATGGTACAGATAAATCAAGAATGGAATGGAAAGTCCTTCTTTTTTTAAGGAAGTAAATATAAAGGAAAAAGTGTGTAATGAATAGAAAGGGAGTACAAATGTAACTTGAAGCTACAGTGTGCTTGAGTAGAAAAGTCAGGAAACTTGTCTTAAAAAACTGAACACAACACCTTTCCACTGACATGGAAACATAGGATTAAGTGATGTTTAAGGATGCAGCACAGGTTATTCACAGTCTAAAGCCCAAGTAAGGCTTTAAAAAGGTAAAGATCTGTGCTTAGTCTCTGGTTAGGAATCATGGTATCTGTGCTTAACACTAGGTGAAGACATAGTACAAATACCACTGAATATTTTAGTACCTTAGTAACTAAACTGAAACCACTGCTGACTAATATGGGAGCTGCTGTTTATCAGCTGGGTCAGCTAAGTCACTTAATGCTTCTCCCATTAGAAAGGACTTGTGTGACCTTTTCTTTGAGCAATATTAATCCATGTCATGTTTGGAAAAAGCCTTTGCTATTAGACAGAGGAAATCCATTCAGTTTGGGGAGGCACCTTTGAAAGAGCACATTTTCTGCTGTCTTCTGCAAAGCAGCAGATGATGCTGCATCTGCTAGAGTCATAAGACAGTGGGACGAGAAAGCCCTGCCATTCACTGAAATTAGTCCAGTAACTGCAGCAGTAGTATAACTGTGCTAAAATACAAATTTAGACTCTTCAACTCTGCTTTAGAGGAAGAAAACCTCTGATGTGTAAAGAGCTGATTAGATCAAAACATTTCCAACCTAAATAATTATTAGATTGGAAAGTGAAACACTGGAATACTAAGAAATAACAAATTTATGGAGTTCACTTATGTATTCATATGTTCATTTTAATATGATCATATTGCCCTTCATTAGGAGACCTGTTTTACTTATTCCATCTTCCTTTAATTTTTGAAGTCAGCAAAAATAGCTTCCTTCCGTGTTTTGCCATTTTGGTAGAATTATGCTACTGGATATTTCTCTGGTGTCTGACAAATCTTGAGCCTAATTTGAAGCTGAAAACCTACCTAAACAAATATATACAGGAGCACTACACCTAATATATGATTCCAATGATGTTGCTCATTTATCTTCCTGTTTATATTTTTCAAAGTAAAACACTGTGTTTAATAGCAATATCAAGAAAGTGTCAAATAATTTAGCAGGAAAACAATTTAAAATAAGATGCAGTGACAAGAGCATTTGTGTGTGATACAGTCATCCCTTGACTTTCGCGGGGCTGCAGGTCTCCTAGTGAGACGGGTTGAAGGAGGTGCGTTCTGGGTATGGGACTGGGCTGAGGTGAAGTGAGGAGCCTCTACCACTGCCTCCACCCTCCTGTTGTTTTGGAAGCAGTGGCTCTGGGACACAAACAACCACACACATACACACTCTCAAGTCCTCAGGAGCTCCTGGTGCAATCAATCTAGCCATGCANTGCAGTGACAAGAGCATTTGTGTGTGATACAGTCATCCCTTGACTTTCGCGGGGCTGCAGGTCTCCTTCCCCTTCGGCAAAGCCCTTACTCCATGAAGGTAACAAGTTAATGAATATTCAGTTAACCCACCCCTACTGCCCAGCCCAACTCAGCTCCAGAGCAGCTGCAGAGTGTTCCCGGGACCACTCTGCAGCTTGTGATGCATCAGAAGAGTGCAGGGGTTGTCTTCTGGCCCTTCCCTGTGGCGTTCCCTGGGGCCCTCTAAGCAGGTGCCTGCTGATACAGGTCCTGCCAGGACCAAGCTCTCCCTACCCACAGCTGCAGGGCTGCGGCTCTCGGGGACAGCGCTGTCTTGAGTCTGTGTTGTCCCAAACCTCAGGCTCTTCTGTCCCCTCGTCTGCCTCAGTCCCTCCTGCACACCACCAGTTGTGGACGAGCCCCATTGGAGCCCACGCCTCTGGCTGGGCGGTGGATACGGGGCAAGGCAGGACCAGGGCTCCAGGGGGTCCTTGAGTCCTGCCCACACTGCAGGGGCTCCTTCTGGCTGCCCAGTGCAGAATCACCCTTTCCTGTGACAGAGAGGCACCACTCTGCTGCCGCCTCAGGCTCTGTCCCTGCCTCCCAGTGCATTACTCCAGTGAGACTCGTTGAAGGAGGTACATTCTGGGCATGGGACAGGGCTGAGGTGAAGTGAGGAGCCTCGACCACTGCCTCCACCCTCCTGCTGTTTTGGAAGCAGTAGCTCTGGGACACACACAACCACACACATACACACTCTCAAGCCCTCAGGAGCTCCTAGTGCAATCAATCTAGCCATGCAATGCCCCTCCGCTTGAGTCAAGCCAAGCAGAGTTGAGCTGAGCCGAATGTATGACATAGATATGCCACATGGACTCCTGTTTCCATGGCAGTGGGGGACACTGCACGGTGATGCGTGGAGGGATCCAGCCATGTCCATGGGAGAGGGACTGCTTTTACCAGCATGAACGTTGCCGCACTTTCTCACCCTGGCTTTTTTTGGCTTCACAAGCACTATGCTGTGAGTGCAACAAGTGCTTCTTTGGCTTCTTTGCCTTTAATAATTTGGAATTTTTAATAACACAGTAGGCTAATGNTCTCAAGCCCTCAGGAGCTCCTAGTGCAATCAATCTAGCCATGCAATGCCCCTCCGCTTGAGTCAAGCCAAGCAGAGTTGAGCTGAGCCGAATGTATGACATAGATATGCCACATGGACTCCTGTTTCCATGGCAGTGGGGGACACTGCACGGTGATGCGTGGAGGGATCCAGCCATGTCCATGGGAGAGGGACTGCTTTTACCAGCATGAACGTTGCCGCACTTTCTCNTGCTTTTCCCAGCATGAACGTTGCCGCCGAAATGCACAAACTTTCTCACCCTGGCTTTTTTTGTCTTCACGAGCACTACACTGCGAGTGCAACAAGTGCTTCTTTGGCTTCTTTGCCTTTAATAATTTGGAATTTATAATAACACAGTAGGCTAATGTTGTTGCAATTTTAATGAATTTCAAAGAAAGACTAGTAGATGCTCCATAGAGAATAAAAAAACGTTAAGTGGCAGAGATTGCCATCCTTGCATTGTGATGGTATGTGGGTGTCAGGATCTAGCCAAATTCTCTAACTATGAACTTGAAAGAGATATGTTGCTGATCAAGTCTTGCTCACTGCAGCTGTGCAGAACTTGCACAGCCTGTGCTTTCTCATACAAAGATGAGGCAGATGGAAAAAGCGATGTATTTTTTCAGCCTCTAGAATCAAGAAAAATATTTCAAACACGGTATTTGCAAAAAGCCATGACACTTAAGAAAATATTTGATTATGGCTTCTCTCTGGCTTTTAATGTTTTTTCCCACCTTTCCTTCTTTAGAGGCAGTTTGGTAAGGGTAGATTCTGTCTCAGCAGCTTGGCTGCTATTTGAAAGGTGAGTGAACTCCCTAATTAAGAGAATACAATTTCTACTTTCTGCTCTTCAGCATGACTAGGGAAAGCAAAAAAATACCCAGAGTACAGGTGCCTGGTCACTCATGTGATCTATGATGTGAAGCGTTATAATGAGAAGAGAGCTTGGTTGCAAGGGAGATATTCTGGACCTTTTAATTATATCTCATGCATCAAGTTGTAGTTCTGTTGTCACGGAAACTGCTTTGTTTCTCTGTTCCAAATTGCTGCCACTATGATGTCCTATGCATTGCAAGGAGAAAACCCAGAGAAGGATTCAAACAATACATTATTAAATAGCTTTAAATTAAAATGAATAGCATTGATTTGTCTGATTTGGCATTTACATTCCTTCAGGTGAGTTAATCTAGTGGGTTTCCCTGTGATGGAAGAGTACTAAGCACTGCATTTTTAATACAAAAGCATTGTTTTTTCCAAATTTTGATTTCCATAGTTTTCAGTCTGTCACTTCTGAGAGCTCTGAAGTTTGTATAAGCTACTTATTATTTGGGCTACCAAGAAATCATCAGGTGTGGCTGGAGAATGCAAGTACCACATGCAGTTGTTCAGATCTAGAAAGTGACTGTGTGACTGTGTAGAATCCATTTGCCACATTCCTGAAAATTTTTATTGTCTCAAATTTTGGAGATCCACTTTGGACACCTAGTTTCAGTGTTAATGTAATAATAAGCAAGGTGCATTCCTGACTAGAATTAATTAATTAAGTTAGATTAACAGAAAGAAAATGTGAAGCAAACTGTCAGTTTTTAGTCAGAATTAAGAAAGAATCTTCAGATACAGAATCTGAAGACCTGCTTGCTACTATCATTAGCTGTGGAGACTGCATATCTATGGCAGCTCCCCAAAATTAAGGTTCTACTGCCTTCTTTTTTCTGAGATTTAAGCATTCATAATCCTCATTCGAGTTCTTGGGATTTGTAAATGGTTCAGCATTCCTTTGTGCTTCTGAGTCTCCACAGAATGCTAAAGAATTAAAAATTAATAAGTGCATCTTCACTCCCTTTCTGTCTCACTTCATTCATCTATTACATAGAAAATATAATATGTATATAATTTGCTGATTTTAATGCTGGAGTAGTACTGACAACTGGGAAAGAAATCCAGAAAATCTGTTAGAAATTACTAGTGTCTTTTCTACCCCACAAAACTTCTGTGTGTGCGTGAAGAGTGATAACGTATAAATGTTGTTGTTTTCCCACAAGTAGAGAACAAGGCTAACACAGATATAAGTGTTCCTGAGAAAATGAACTACCACGTCCTTAAGAGGAGGAGCTCTGGTGTGAGATAACCAGCATTGTAGTTTACTAGAATGTATTTTCAGAAAAACTTTGAAGAAACTATAAAAACACATGAATCCAACTTGGGTTTCCAGATAGCATTACATTTCTCCTCCATTACTAACATTTATCTTTTGTCCTTCTTGTTCTTCCTTGTAGACTAAAGAAACCCATTCACATACATTATGTTAATAGTAGGCTGAAATAGAACAGCCTTCCTAAATAGCAGAGAAAAAGATAAAGCTTTAAGTTAAACCACAGTATATAGAAACAGGACTGCCAATACAGGAAAAAGAAGTCCTGCAGCAGACTTTGAAATAGAAGTTATGGCAGAAACCCCATAAGCTTACTGAAACAAATTTGCATTAAACCTGGGAATATTTCTAGGCTTAATATGACTTCAATGATTTCTTGTATTTCTTTATTCTCTCGTAAGTCTGCATTTACTTCGTTGGTCATGTGTTCCTGGGCAGACTTGTGCTGTACCTGGGACACCGTTGCTGTTAAGTCAGCTAAGCTAAGTGCTGTTAAATTAATGCTTACTCCATCCCAGCCAGCAAGTAAGAGATGGCAAAACAAGTACCCTACTCTCACAAGACTTCAGAAATACGCTGAACAAGGGAAGGTCTGGAGGAATTTCAGCTCCCAGCTCAGCTGTGAGAGCCACTTAATGCTAGTGATTTGAAAGTGTCATGGTTCAGCTCCCTGTGAAATCTTAATATCCTGTGAGTGAAAAAATATTGTGTTTTTAAGTTAAGGCAGATTTTTAGAAAAGGCTAAGACTCAAAAAATCCAACAAATATTATTATCTGAAAAATCTTATTATTCCTTAGAGTTTCATCCAGATTCATTGCCATAAACACCCTCTACTACATATACTTCAGACGGCTTTGTTTCGACTTCTAGTAAAATTTTGCATTTTAAAATCCTTCTCAGTAGCATGTCACTAATTTAACACAATGTGCAGCTGAGACCAATAGAGTTATTTTGCTTTTAAGCACATCTGTGCAAATCCCTTCTGTATAATGAGGATTAGAGTTCTACATCTAGATGCTGAGAACCCATGGGTAGGAAATGTGGCATCCTGGGACTCTTCTCTTTAGTACTGTGAAGAAAATACAAATCAGATCTTGGAGTGGCTAAAATGTCTTTTGGAGAGAGGCTAAGAAGTTTATTAATTGAACCAATTGCCTTGAGATCAGTGTGCCTGCTTGTGGAAATGGAACTCCTCGAAGTTTGCTTGGCAGTACACAAAGTTATAAAGAAGAGACCAGAATAATGAAAGTTCATCTTTCAGGACTGAAAGTGTTCAGAGTGGCTTTAAAGGCTATTGATGTAATAACTTTTTTTCACCAATATAAAATTAAATAGAAATAAAACTAAATTCAAATTGAATCAAATTACAACAATTGAAATCATATACCAGTAAATCCAAAATTAAAACTGCCCATTTATTTTTGTCAGATTTCAATGCTGATAATCTTCATAGATCCTGTAAAATGGTTTTCTTTGTGAACTGGAACATTTAGTTTTCAAGTCTATAGGTTTTTGAAATAAAATTTGAGCAAGTGTTGTAAATCACTTTTTGTGATTATTATTTTACCAATTTACTGCATGTTTTGGAGATAATTATTTAACCTTATCCCACCATTGGTAAATTTGGAGTGATGGCACTTCTGCACTCCAAGCAAGCAGTAATATCCCTGTGTTTCTAATTTCTAGTGAGTCTTACAAGGATAATTGCATTAAAAATTTCATGAGTTGTACAACAGGAGGGCTGTTACTTCTGTGTGCATAGCAGACATATAGAGAAGCTCCCCAAATAGGCATTTGAAAGACTAAATAACACACTTTACGTCTTTTTCTTTGGGCTGTAAGAGGTTGATTGACCTGACTGTTTTCTTTATTTTTATCCCTACACAGATATTTGATATGAAATGGCTGCATAAAAAGAGCCAGAATTCAGCCAGAATAACTGAAAAACCCCAATACCTGAGGTATATGTCTTGGATTACCAGATTAATAACCTCATTTTTTTTATTTCTAAAATGTCTTTAGTTCCTGAAAGAGATCTAAGTTAAGTGAAGAAGTAATGAAAGTCAAACTGTTAAAGACTGCTTACCGAGTTCAGCCTCAGTCAGTTTAGTCACCAGCACAACTGTCCTGGGTAGCAGAAACAGATTGAATGCTTCTCTCTTACCTGTAAGTCTCATACTGAAAATATATGAAAGATAAGTGTGGTTGTATCCTTTCCTGATGATGTGGATGAACGAGGACTCAGAATGAAATACATCAATGCCTTGCAAGGTCTTTGCCAAGTCTTGGATTTTCTCTCTTCTAACATGCATAAAATCCACGGTTCAAAGGTTTTTTTAGAAGTCTTACTTCAAATCTGTGCTCAGGTGCACCTTATCTTATCCCCATTAATACCTTTGAATTTAACTTGAAGAAAGCAGGTTTCGAACCGTAAACTTATTCAATACACGTTCCAGAACTACAAGTATACACAACCGTACATTTACTGATTTGCAGCCTCCTGCAGTTGTGAGCTTCCCTCTCTGCACTTACAGCCTGGCTCCTTTCCTTCAGAAGGTGTTTCATAGGCCACACAAGGGATCCGTGGCCTCTCAGCTACTCATCCATTGTCTGAATGTGCTGGAGCAGTCTCCACTCCTCTATGGCAATCTTGAGTGCAGAAGAATGAAGCTGGTGTATTCAGTGTGGGTTTTAACCTACTTTATGCTTATCAAGTCTCCTCCCCTTTCTAGAAAATCTCAAAACAGCTTTCCACTGCTACCTTGTTTGTGAGAATGTTCTCTTTCACTGAGTTTTATAGGTGATGATAAGGAGGACACGAGAGAGAACCTCTTTTCTTGGAGTTGTCTACCTGAGAAGAGACATAAAGTTCTTACTTCAGCCCTACAGTGACCTGGAATTTTCTAGGAAACGTGTGTTTGCCTGTCCAGTGGTATTATAAAGCTAGTCTCAAAATGTGAAATGTATAATGTAAAATATAGAAATGGCTTTAGAGAAACCAGTGACCACCAGCTTTTGTGGTCTATAAAAGAAAAGTAGCTACTTTATATGTTAATTCATTGTTTTCAACCCTTATGACTCACAGCAGAAGACTGAGTAGTCTCATGGTTCTCCTTCAAGTGGTGAAAAGTTAATTCATTGCTCCATCTGAGCCAGTTGCATGCTCAAAAGCAGACACAGGAGGAATAACTTAAAGTATATTTTTCTGTCATGGGAGTATGACTCATGCACTTTTATCTGTACCCTCTCTCTTGGCAACATTTTTTGTCAAAAATCTTCCAGGGAAAAAAGATGAATATTTAAATACTTATGAAGTTTTTAGTAAAATGCTCACGATCATTGTAATAAATAATACAATCATTTTAAGCTTGTGTGCAGGAAAAAAGCAAAAAAGTTATTTTTATTCATTGTCCTGTGCACTTTACAGTGCAAAAGAGATCTAGGATAGTGTACTAATTTGATTTTCTTTTCCTGATGCACTTCTTGCATTTCCAGGAAGGAACAATGAGGTTTTGTCTCTGTGGATAGGTATGGGGTATGGACCTGAGAATGCTTAATCAGTTTCTGGTTTTTTAGAATCACACTGTCTCTCTATTTCTCAACAGAAAAGAAAAAAAAAAAAGAGGTGGGGGAAATTGTGATATTACTATGATAACTGCTAATGAGAAATACAATATTATGGATAAGTATAGTTAATTTCTTCCCTATTGTTTCTTTCTAGTTTATTATCTTTTTTCTTTTGGCTTAAAAAATTGTCAGTGAGCAGAAGGATTTTACTCAACTTGTTTGCTGAAAATTATTTTGTATATAGAATACATGAAAAATCAGAGTCCTAGGGAAAACTTATGAACATCTATTCATATGCTTGCTTCTCAGATACAGTCTGTTTCAGTTTCCTGGAGGCATGGTAACATGATGTTCTAGTGAGGGCCATGTGTTGGCTTTATGGATTTTGTCCTTGCAGTGGCAAGTAGTATAGCTAAACTTCCAGGACTCCCTGTGAAGAATTGGCTTTGTGTACTTTTTATTTATAAAACCATAAGGGATTTAGGAACACAAATGTTGCTAATTTTCCATAGGGAAAAAAGAAATCCAGTGAAATCACTTTGGTAATTTTAGGTAGCTTGCTCCTTCAGTATAGTATAAAAAGCAACCAATGTATTTTAAGCTGCAATTGAAATATATCTGGCAATGCAGTCTCTTGCAGGATATGATATAATGGTCACCCTGGCCTGCTCTGTTAAGTCCTGCCACAGTTAAGACACTTCATTCCTTTGTGTGACAATTCCATCTCTTGTCTCTATTGCCTACATAGTCTATTAAATACTGTAACAGTCTATTCTTTTGTATAGTGTCTTGTGCACTGTAACGCAAAACTGGTCACACAGAATCACAGAATCACAGAAAATTATGAGTTGGAAGGGACCCACAAGGATCATCTAGTCCAACTCACCATCTAATACCCGTACAGCGACCAAGAGCACATCCCAGAGTATAATAACAACCTAGATGCCTCACAGTCTAGCAGTCTTGCCAATGGTATTATATATATATAAAAAATCTTAATAGGATACCATGCCAGCAGTATTCAGTGAGAAAAGAAATGTTTCTATTCTCAATTCTGAAGTGGCATTTATAAGAATTTCTATCTTCAGCTCTCTTTCAGGCACAGAAGGCGAACTAGTCTCCTGGCCTGATCTCACTTGAAATACATCTGTACAGGTGTGCCCTGAAATGGAATAGCTTGTCTGGAGGGAGTTTACTGGGAGATTATTTTCTGGTTTTGTTTGGTACTGCACTGGCATCAATAAGAAAGCTTAAGTCTTATCTGCAATATAGAATAGATCATGCAGCAGCTCTCCAGATAAGCCAGGCTCCTGAAACACCTTGTTCAGCCCCAGGTTGCTCTGTCTTCACATCAGCCTATGTACTGGGGGCTTGAATGCTTTCAGGTCTTTCAGAGTCTCTGTGCTGCACTTTTTGGAGTGCACTTTTCGGAGTGCACTTTTCATGTAATGCACATCATTTTATCAGCGTATTTGGTGCACCTTTTCTTTATGAAAACCTACCAAATGTGTACTCTGGTTGTTCTTGGCCAGTCGTTCATGGAGAGTTTCTTGGACGTACTTCAGAAGGTGCATAACAGAGTAGTTTGTTTTGTTGCTTTAGTGTCTCTTAATGGAAGAATATTTCAAGCTTACTAACATGGTAAATGTGCTGAAGGAAAAATTATTAAATACATGCTTGAATTCATTAGGTTCTTCAAAATGTAAAACTGTATCAAGAAAGACAGGCCTTGCTTTCACTATTACTGAAAAGGAGTCGTAGTAGCAAATATATTTAACCTGTATAGGTGCCTTACCATCTGCAGATAAATGTAACCTAGTTGCCTGTCTTTCAGCACTATTGGTACTGTGTTGTTTTGTCTGGAAGAACATATCAAGTAATGCTCCCCTTATAGCAGCAACATTTGAATACATTTATTCTTGATTTATACAACAATTCTTGTAATTGGGATACTCTCTCAGTCACTTCAAAATAAGTTAATGGTAATACCTGTTAAAGTAAGACAGGGGTTCATTCCCTATGTGTACTTGATATAGTATAGATATAGGTATAGGTACTTGACAGTATGTGTGCTTTTATCCCAGAGTTAATGCAATGTAGTTCAATGAAATTAGGATGGGCAAGCCATCCTATACCAAAGAGAAAGAGCACACAGAGACTGCTTTAAGCAGAATAGCTGACATGCTGTAAAATTACAGCCTAGCTTGCTGCCTGATAACTTGTGTAGCTACTGCATGTAGCCATTCCCCTATTTGCTCTGTATCATAATTTTCAGTATAGGCTACAAGTCTTATGAAGATTTATGGCCACCAATCTGATTACACTTAGGTATTAAAGAGTGTGGTGAGTGTAGAATATCTAGGAAGGATAAATCAGGCCGCAACAAGGATGATATAACAAGGTCAGATAACTCTAAAGAGAATATTACTGAGCACAAAGGGCTATATGGCCAGTACAAAACCTGAAAGAAACAAGTAAATTTGTAAGGCTTAATTTCCAGTCAGGATGCATATCTTGCCTGTACTACATGATAAGTTATGAGAGACAACTGATGATAATTGTGGAAATAAAGTGGTAAATTCTTATGTTTTAACTGCCTCCCTGTTCCATTAGTCCACTAATGGTTATTGTCCTAATGCGGAAAACTGTGTGGCATCCAGAGGTGGCCAGGTGTGCATGTTGGGACTTTTTGGAAGTCCTGAATGAGGATGCCCTTCAGCATGACATAGGCAGGAGGCGATTAAGGCTTCTTTGGGTCCCTTCTGACCTGTGGCTGGGACAAGGTCATACCTGAAAGTTTAGGGATCAGCTTTAGGATTAACGGTCTGTCCCAACTGTACTGTGTTGCTCCAGTGCTGAAATCTGTCACTTTATGGGTACTGATGCTCAGGTAGTGTCACTGACGGAGGCACCATTAAGATGTGACTCAGAAAGGACTGGCATGGCTGTGAGAGACAATAGAGGAGAGGATGATGTTGAATGGAATTTTCTAGAGGTGAGCAAGGAAGTCACAGGGCGATACTCAGAATTGAGAAGGTAATAGATTTAAGGCTGTCTAGGGTTGCATCTGTACTATCAAAAACATCAGTCCCTGGTTTATTTCTGGTTCCCTACTTGTCTGTACTTTACATATGTAATTTTACACTTGAGATTTCTTTTAAACTGATGTGTCTTGTCCCTCTGAGGCAGAATTTGGGGGCACGTTAGCACCAACAACATCCTCTGACCCACACAGCAAGGAGAGGAGACCAGAGTAACAGCCTTCATTCACACAACCTCCCGTTCTCTCACACAGTGCCTTGTACCCCTAGAAAAACCATCTGTTTCTGTGCCATGCCCCATGCCATGATGAAAAATAAACAAAGTGCTGTTCCAGTGCCAGCAACGCAGCTCTCATGTTATTTCAGACACTTTGAATTAAGGAAATAATACATGAAATAGCAATTGCTAGGGCCAGGAACTCACCACAGAGGGCCCAGAGGACACCTGGGAAAAGTCCTAAGCACTGTGGATCCCCTTTGTCTGATCTGCGTGGAACTTTCCCTGGGCAACAAGGTGATGAGTCTTTCACATCCCCTGTCCTGTTAGTACATGGTCAGCATAAGGCCAGAATCTGTATAACCTAATTTACCCCCTTTAATGTATGTTAATAGTATAATCTTTTAACACTATTTTGTGATTTGCTACCCAAGAGTAGTCATAAGACTTTTTGAGCTTATTACTCTTCAGGAATGGAGGTACCTGCTGTCTAGTGCTGTGGCACCAGACGTCTTGTGCCGCACCGCAGTGGCTGCAGTCCTGCACCAAGGCACCAAGGCAGAGTGGCATAGGGCAGGGTGTGTGTCCTGGCTGCCCACCCTGGCTCTGCACGCAGTGCAGGACATGGCAGGGAAAGCATCCCTGCGCTCACCAAGGCTGAGGGGGCAGGGCAGTGGGCAGGTGGCACTTACATATGTATGAGTTAGTGCTTCATGGAATTTACCTATTGCAGCATCTCTCTGGAACCGAAAGCCCACAATATTCGAGGAATTGCTATATATGTTTGGAGTTTTTTTCCAGGGAATAATAGACATTTAGAAGAACTAAATCATGTTCAGTAAAGTCAGGGGTGTGGAGAGTAAAGAAAAGTTAAGAAAGGATAGCAAGGTCTGCACTCCTTTTCACAAGGTTCATAATAAAACACATCTAAAAGGAATGGAAATAATCAGAAAAAATACAGCCATTAAAAAAATGGTTATATCTTTTTTCTTTCATTTTTCATTGTAATATAAAATCAGACATCTTCAAATCTAAAATTAGATCAAAACACATGTATATACAGTCATACCTCGTATATTTATGCCTACTGATTTGCATCTTCACGGATTTGTGGAATATTTCTCAGTGAATATTAATTGGCTATTCATGGACCACACCCCCGTGGAGTGGGAGGGCAGCACCTTTTGCTTAGTGGGGACAGCCACAGTTCACTCCCTTATGAGTGTTACGGAGCTTACGTGGTGGGGAGTGTACACTCCCGCAGTGCTGCCCACGCCAGAAGCAGAGTGTCGCACCTCTTCTCACCCCAGGTGTCCCAGCATAAGGTGCTCTCAGGCATTTGTCCCTGCCAGAACTTTTCCAGGGAACACGTGCAGAGTGAGAGTGGGGACTGCCTCCGTGTGTGTGTGTGTGTGTGTGTGTGTGTGTGTGTTTACTGTTTCCGTAGCTACAGGCGAGGGAGGCGATGTTGATGGCGGAAGGTGTGCTAACTGTGGCAGAAAAAAAGCTCTAAGTGTTTTGTGTCTCTGGGGACTGCATGCCCAGCACACATGATGATATATGTAGCCCCAGGGAAGGCTCTCCCACAGTGCGGCAGCCTCCTCCACAGGGATTGCAGCATGAGCTAGCCTCCCCTTCCCCCTATGCCCCACCTGCCTGTGTGTGCCAGGACCCGGGTGTCCCTCTACTTCTTTCCCCAGGTGTCCTGGCGTGCAGTACTCTCAAGCATTTGTCCCCGCCAGCACCTGTTCGGGGAGTCTCCCCAGTTGGAGAGGGCTGAGAAAAGATTCCCTGTGCTCCCCTGTGCTGTGAGAGGCCATGGGGAGGTGCCAAAAACGCTCATCTGCCTAGGGAGGTGGTGGAGTTGCCATCTCTGGAGGTGTTTAAGAAAAGATTGGATGAGGAGCTCAGTGACATGATCTAGATGGTGGGAGGCTCGGATGGATGGAGTGTGGTGCCCACGGCTCCAGGGTTCTGGGTTTAATCCCCGTGTGGGTGTTCGCTTGGGAGTTGGACTAGATGATCCTTGTGGGTCCCTTCCAACTCAGAATATCCTGTGAACCTGTGAACCCAGTGCTCCAGGGTGGTGGGAAGTGGGGAGATGAGCGTGGCCTATGTGCGTGTTCATGGCATGCTCATGCTCCTGGATTGCGCGGGACTTCCAGGAGACCCACAACCCGCAAATGCGGAGGTAAGACTATATAAAAGTTGTCGGTTTTAATTTTTTTTTCTGATACAGCTGGTGTTATTGAATGCTATGAACCCCTTACCACTTATTACATCCTATACAAATATGCATTAAATATTTTAAAATATTTTGCGTTAATTTTTTTCAACTTATACTGGGAACTGTCTACATGGTTTGGGTTTATTTGCATATAGGTTGAAATATATCATCCACTGTTTTGTGGGCTTACCTCATACTACATTCCCACAAATTAAATTCAAGATATGTAGCTTAGCAGAGCTCTATGACTGAGATTTTTTTTTCCTCATAATGTGACTGGGGGGACTAAAACATGCGTGCTTCAGGCAGAAACTTATGTATAAGAGCTCCTATCTCCACATTACTTGTAATACATTTTAAAACGAATTGTTCCTGTTTTGTCCTCTGAACTAGTGCTTCAAAGGCAGCTCTGAGTTAACAAGATATTTTAAATGGAAAATATATTGCCTGCTCCCTTGCAGCCTGTGATTTTGATCTTACTTTCCACACCCCCTCTGCATAAGTGCCGTAGGCGGGCTGAACCGCTCTCAGTGCTTCCCCACATATCTGCTCTTATTTGTAATTCCTATTTTTACTGAATATTTCAGCATCTGTTGAATCCTAGTAGTCTTCTTGCTGAACCTGAGACATTCAGTTAACTTTTGCACAAAAGAGGAGGTGGAACCAGTGCTTGAATGCAGCCATCATCCTGCACAAATTCTACAAGCTCCAGGGACTCATTTTCTGTTATCCTAGACTAAAGCTTCCTGAAGTTTTTCACTAAAAGGTTTTCTGGCTTCTAGAAACGACAGAAGGTCCCTTCTCAGTGCTGTCTATATATTCACAGATTTTAGTACTGGAGAATTTTCAGTTGCAGAACAGGTGGGATTTCTGTGGTAGAAGAAACAAGGCCATGAAAGCAGTAGCAGTTGCAAGACTGCAGAAATTACATATTTTTCTTCTTGCTGAGCAGTGACAGAAATAATCTATTGCTGCCCCATGCTGAATGGCAGCAGATGTTGGGACTTTACAATACATCACATTCTTAGTTGGAAGGAAATTAGTTGCACAGACTTTGAAATATTTTCTGTTGGTCTGTTGCTATTCATAAGGTGTAAACAACCATGCTTACCTTTGTCAGAGAGGATAAAAACAAACAATATGCTATTCAGTCAATTTTGCCAGAAGAAAATCCTGCTTAGATTTCGTTGTATAAGAAAATATGCATCCTATAAAAAGGATCTATTTTTTTGTTATTTTCCAGTTCTATCTGCTCCCACACTATTCCACAGTCAGTCACCACTAGTAAAGCTGCATGGCTAGTGCTGGGCAATCACAATAAAATTAAAATCAGCAAATAATTTATTCACTGAGAAATGCTATTTCAGAATTGTCAGAATTGATAATGAGGTCAGGCTAGATTTGCTAAAAAAGGTAAAATTTCAGATGGAATGAAAGTTAAGCATTCTACAGAGTAAAAAATTACTGAAAAATTTAACAAATGCTGAAACTGGCTGCAATCTTTCATAAGCAATGTCATCAGCATTTACAAAATCTTACCTTGGGTCATAAAAATCAATGAACAAGGAAACGGAAACTATGCGTGGGAGTACTCTTTCGTCTCATTTTTTACTCTCCATTAATGCTGGACCTCTTAAGGATTGTCCTCATTCTTACGTGATGATAATTTTCCTTTCTCCATAAACTCTGTATATGTGTATTGATCCCCTATAACCTTGAGATGGCCTTGTGAAGGAGAACTGGAATGAGAGTATTCTATGTATTCCTGGACTGTGTCCTCATTATTTGAGTAACTACTGTTTTTTTGTTTTATACCAAAAGACTTTGAAATGTTTTCTGTGAAGTAGGAGAATAGTTAATGGGTAACTGATATTAGTGAATAGGGAAAAAATATCCATTATGTCAAAGACAGTGTTAATGTTCCCAGACACATTCTAGTCATAAGTCAACTCTTTGTTATTTGTCATACTGTTTAAAACTAAAAAAATGCAAGCTTGCAGACAGTGCAATAAAGTCTTGAAATGAGGACTATGCCATTTAATAAAGATCAAATTACAAAACTGAAATTGTTGTTCCAGTCTATGGAAATACATGATTGCCATGAATGAGCATTTTATAAAGGAAAAAGGTGAAATTGATGAAAAAAATTTGTAACTACGTATCTTTAGGTAGAAGCTTATTAATACACAAGAGAAACATGATGAATCAGAACTGAGTAACATTCTTAAGAGTCCCTTTTCTTCGTTTTTGAGAAGACGTTCATATAATGTTTCATCTTTGTCAACTCTGCTTACTACTAATCGTGTTTTGTTAATATTAGCAGTTTCAAATTGTGTTCAAAGAGTTTTTCTATGTGGCCTATAAAAGAAAGTCGTAGCTTTGCTGTTATGCAAGTTTTGCTGTTATACAATTTGCCATCATTCTTTGATGATATTTGAATAATGGTCTGTGTTACAGAAACCCACCAGTTCTACAGAAAAAGATTTCCCACCCAGGTAAGGGACACAGCTATCCCTACAGCAAGCGTTTGGTTACCCATTGCATGGATTCTACTTCATTGCTGCCAGCATTGCAAAGTAAACGTAATCATGTCCCACTTATGGGACGATAGAGTTATGCTGGCAATAGCTCTGTTAGAAGCTTCTTCCGTAATACTGTGTGCAGTCTGGACGAGCTTCTGCATTGAACTTGTGACTCAAACAGAGGCTCAGGTGGCAGAGAACACATTTCAAACAGAGAATTTAAACTGGTTCAGTAACCTGAAAGAAAAAACCAACCAACCAACAATCCAAAACTCAAAATGCTTTTCCAGTTTTGATTATATTAAAATACAGGGAAATAGTATGTTAGAGTGCATTTATTCAGTTGTGGGCCTGGGCCTGACTAGATTTCCCTGGAAAGTACAGGCTTCCAAAGCTGGAAGCTGTTATCCAACAGCATATTGAAATTACATCTATTTGAGGCATAGTTCCAGAATACAGAAGAAGCTGGACTGACTGGAACTGTGAGGTGAGGTAGGGAGGAGGATAAGAAGGCAATTTTTGTGTCTTCTGTAGCAGCTCTGAAAAATGACTGAGGCTCCATCCTACAGGTCATTTTCACTTTATCTTTCCTCTTGTGCTACATATCTCCCTCCTAAAATTATCATCATTTATCATACCTTAAGGATTCATCTCACAGGCACAAAGCTTTTGGATCATGAACCTTGCATCCATAATTGATTCCTCGATGGGCCATCTGTGACTTCTTCCTTGCAAAGATAGCTAAGCGTTTTGAATTTGATTCCTTGACATTTTTTTTATTCATGCCACTTTCTAAAAGTGTTTCTGACAATTTTTTATTGATCTCTGTAGTGCCTATATTAATTTTACAACTATATGAAATGACTTTGCTAAAGAATTAAAGGGTAGAAGATACCATCTTCTACCTTAGCTTTTACATCAGACTACCACCAGCTAAGGACAGACAACAGGTAGTACACGACCTTTCTTCTGGGGAAGATGTGTTATTTTACTTGGAAGTTTTTAAGGTCTTGCTTTTCTCCCAGTGAGACTTTCCTGGCTCCCAAGGTGCAATCTGAAGGAATCTGGCAATTTGCACCTCACAGGCTGCAGCTGCTCCACCTGCCGTTGCTGTTGCTCCCAACCAGCCACTGCCATGTGTTTCCTTAGTGCCAGATGGGGTAGGTGTGCAGTGTGTGACCTTCTTTGATGATCATTTTAACAGTGTGTATCATTAGGATGTATTTAATCTCTTTTACTTCATATAAGTTAACAAATTCAGCATTTCACTGGGTTGTCATTAATACCCAGAAATTTTGCATGAGTTTACTGAATAATGTATCGGGTCCACAAGGGAGGAAAGGTTGTTTCTTTCCTTCATAGAAAGAGGACCTTGACTTTTTTTCTTTTGTTCTGTAGCCATTTTATGTTCCATACATTGTGCTATTTGGAAAATAATGAAATTATCTGTAACAAATATCATTTGCTGTGGCACCTTTTTGGGTTTTGCTTTGTAATTCTATTCTATTATTGGGTGCTTTCATGGAACAGGTAAAAAAGTCCAATATACTAGTAGACCAGTTTATTATTATATTATTCAGAAGGGCCTCTTTTATCCTCAAGGAATTTGTCTGTGGTCCAGGGATGAGGAACAGCTTGCTTTTGTGATTGCCCTCTGCTCTACTTCTGTCAGCAAGAATGTCTCTGTCTTGTGTTGGCTTAGCTGCCAGATCTACATCCAGCAGCTGCCTGATTTAAAACACCGGTCAGCACATAGAGGCTAAAGAATATTAATAAGAGACAATGATAACGAGAAAATGTGCAAAATGAACAAGAGGGGTGACTGTAAAGCATTTCAACGTCTTTTGGACCCTGGAGGGGGGAAAAAAGATTCTGTTGAAAAGACTTTTTAATATACTGTTATATTGTAACAGTCCCTGCTGCTGAACACCGTTTCCACTTTATGACAGTACAAAACTATGCTCAAAAAATTGACTTTTCTATTAAACCAAATCTACAATGGCTTTGGTTTATAGAAAAAGGAATGGAGACACAAAGCTCAAGCTGATTTTGTGTCCTCTAGTGTTCTGCTGAATGTGCTTCATCTCTTCTAAAAACAAAAAAACAATACCAAATTGTAGCTAATTTATGTTACATTAAAATATATACTTTCTCACTGTCACACACAAGTGGCTGTTTCTGCCTTGCTTCTCAGAGAGTGTTTAGTTGTGCAGCACCATTGCAAAATCTCATGTTACAAAGAGTTCATTATTATATTTTCCAGTGATGGTACCAGTGCATCACGAAGTAGTATCATAATTAAAAACTAAACTGGTGTCAGCAGCATAAAAATGAATGAAGAGCACACTGATGCAGAATATCTTTATTTTGTGTTTATTACCTTACTAATTTATAAAACCATTAAAATGGTTATAGCTGTCTTTCTTGATATGTGAACTCACAAGGTGATTCGGTACTAAAAACAGTAAATGTAAATAAATACCAGGAATATAATAACTAGGATGAGGAAAACATCTTTTAAAATGTAGGATGATTTATCTTCCCAATCTGATATAAATAATTAAAGAGAAAGCCAGACTATTTTTGCTTTTGCATTTTATTTCTCTTAATTGGTGCACAAATTAAATTGAACATAGTGTAAGGAGAAATGGATAATTACTCAAAGGCAATTAAAGATTCTGAAGGCTCTGTAGTGATTATGATTATTTTCTTTGGAAAACAAAAGTGCCATTTATCTCTAATATATGCTATGTAATTAAGTCCATATGCCATTATCTTTCTCTTACCCTCCACTTCCAATGGGAACTGTTTTTTAAAATATCTGGCAAGAGAGAATGTAATTGTATGCAGTGGGATTCTCCTGTACATAAAGAATGTTTTAGGCTTTGTTCAACTTAACTTCAGTATGCTTCCTAGTCTGTTTTTACTTGGTGACTTCTGACATGGCCTGCCTCATGCTAGACGCATGGCACAGTCACTTCTCTGTCTCTTGCCCCTCTTTTTGTCTCTGAATTCTCCATAACTTGCCCTATCCCTCAGCTTTTGTAGAGCTATGTTGCTGCTCTGGCTATGTGTCTACTATACTGTCATATTGGTTAGAGGTCCATAAAGCTGGGCTCCATATAGTCTTGCTTGAGAGGAGATGGAAATATTTCTGTGCAGCCCTTCAGACCTTTGCTCTTGAGCTGCTTGTGTACCCAGATAAGCAAAGGGGCAAGAGAAGCTACAGGATATGTCAAAAATTGTCCTTCAGAGTAGGGCTTGATGATTTACCTGGTAAGAACTTGACACCACTTTTTCCCTTCTCTCAAGGTTTTTCCAGCCTAGTCCCTTCCTAGCTTATAGGATCTATTCTGTTTTGTGCAAAATTAAGAAGAGCTTGGCTTTTGTAGGGATGTGCACTGATGCCTTCAAAAACTGCCTTCAAAATGCAATCATAGTATCATCACACTCTGTCTTGCGCTGTACCATTTTATCGCTCATTGAACCACTTTAGTCAGAGCACAGAATGACTCGTAACCCAGCACTGGCTTTAGCTGTGGCCAGTGATGAGCCAGGAGGCTCAATGATGACCAGGTTCTCTCACAGTGGCACACAGCTCAGCAACTAGCAACAGGTTGATGCCCTGCTGCTTCCCAGCAGGGATATGAGCTATCCAGGAAGCTCCATGGGTAGTGTTTTCCAGAAGTGTCAGAAGAGTAACAACAGGAAGCCGAGTATCCAGCTGCATTGCATGGCAGGAAACCACTTCCCTCTGAGTGTGCTATGAGGGGACACACAGACGGAGACACACACACATATATATACATGCATACATATATATACACACACACACATCTGTCTGCAGTGGGCAGCTGCAACTGGAACAGCTTTTTTGTGTTGATGAGCAGAGGCCGTGGGACAGAGAGTGGGGAGAGGGGTTCTTGTTGAGAAGCAGGTAATGACCTGGAAACAGTGGGTAGAGACAGATGACGGGCATTTCATGGCTTGTTGAGGTTTTGTTATCTAGACAACAAATATGAAGCCATAAAATATAGGGATAAAGATAACTGAGCACATGTTAAATTAAGGCTGTGTTTCACAATTCATTGTATTTTTACTGTTGGTTGTATTTAATGTATTCATTACTCTAATGTCTGTCTTCCTGAATTGGGACCTTCTGCTTGTACAGTTCTAAAGTATCTGACATGGCCAGATAGCAATGCTGGTAATAAAGTAGATAGCACCTTTTGCTCTAGTAAATGTACAACAGCATGAATGCTGGCTAAAAATAGGAGATTTATCATCCCAAGTGTCTATGCCACTATTGAAATAAAATGCAAGACTGTGCAGTGTTTTTGCACCCTATACTAACATCGTAAACCTAGATATGTAGTCCCTAGGCGGCTATATGCTGCTTTATTTACTTATCTGTTAGTATATACTGCTAAATCTCTGCAAAATAATTGCTTGTTAGTTGTACTGATTCCTGTACAATTAACCAGATTTCTGGATTCCATCACAATGTCATATTATGTGTGAAAAAAAAAATAAAAAAATTAATATTATGAGTTGGAAGGGACCCAAAGTTGTTCTGAAACAAAAACTAGTTGCCTAAGGCAGTTTAATACGAATATAGAGTGTTGGGTTTGTCCTTATTTGTTTAGAATTTTAGCAGATTGTCCTCAAAATGCACACACCACCTGCAACTAACTCATTGCCTGTTGTTTCATATCCAAGTTCAGCATTTTAAAATTATTTCTTTGCATGTATGTATGTATGACAACCTTTTGCAATTTAGGCACCTATATTAAATAACTAAATTAAATAACTAAATCAGTGTTTAAGCTCCTAAGAAAAAACAAACTCAGCCTCAAAATGCTGTAGAGTTAGTGACTCCCTTTGGAATTTGCTGGTCTCAGCAATTCCTGGTAATCATGGTCTCCTTGTTTGAATGCCTGAAGTCACTCACTTTATATACTGATTTAGAAATATGAAACGATGATTTGCTACAATGAAATTCTCAGTGAAGCTGGATTAATCAAGAGCTAAATAGATTACTACTGTAAAAGGAAATAACATTTTTTAAACATCTGAGGAAGAAATTTTAGCTAGCTTTATCAAAGACTGTTCTTCAATCAGCTTGAATATGCTTATCAGAAGAATGTAAGGAAAAATAATGACTCTCTCTATTTTGATCTCTAGATTCAAGTCAGTCTTGTCTCCATCAGTATTTTGTGGGAGAAAATATCTTAGTCTGAATGGCATGCATTGTACAAATAACTGAATTTTAATAACGAGTTTAAATGGAATCTGAGAAACAATCTATCATTCATAAATGAAGGTTGAGGAAGAATCAGAAAGAGCATATATCTTGCCTTATTATTAATTATAATGGTGCCAATTTTTGTAATTTCATTCCTGGTTAATCCATTCCGTGATTAACTCCATATTAGACACAAAAGGCAATGAAAGATGTATATCCTTGTGAACGAGTTCACATTGTCACACTGGCACAAGAAAATAGTTTTCACCACTTATTGTGTCAGTTAAATATAGCCTGTATTAATTCTGCTACCAACCAAGAGGTTCCTCTGGGAGAGACACAACCTTCTGAGGCCTTAATTACATCTGATTGCATGCTTGCTTTTTGGGTTGGACAGCTACATCTTCGTATTGCAATGCCAAGGTGGGAAAACATTCCTGAATTTACAAGTCACATAGCAGTTTTCTTGTGACCCTGAGCTGTGCATGGCATAGAGACAGCAGATCACAGAGAGAAAAGAGTTCCTGGAAAATTTGCCTGCTCCTTGGGGATCCCTCAGATTAAATGTGAAGCTGGTTTTGGCCAAAAAAGGCAGAAAATGCAGCTATAGGAATGGTGGCACACACAGGTTGGCCTCTTCCGTGTAGGGGAATAGAAAGGCAGCTCTTTCAGTTTATTCAAAGGTACCATTTTTGAAGTTCTCAGATGCTTTATGAGGTAAGAATGCTTACTGAATCAGAAAGAACATGAAATAATCTTTGTAATTAATCAAAGAACAAGCTGAATGTTTTACAACTTCTTTTCCAAGGCATAGAGGATATTTTGAGTTGTGCAGGTGTAGTGCTATTCAGGTCACATATGGAGCTTAACATATATTTTCCAGGAAAAGGGTGATTGTATAAAATTGTGACATCAGTGATGATGAAAGTTTGTGCCACTGTTTTATTATACAGTACAGGAAGTCCTCTAACTACTTAAAGGGCAATAATACTATATTGTTGTAATTTCTAAGACAGTGAGCAAGAAACTGATATTGTAGCCTATGGAGACACAGATGTAGTGTTGGCAGTGATCCTGCCAGGACACACAATTGGAGTGTATTATCTTAAATGTAAGCTGAATAGCCTTTGTCTAGTTTGAAAGACACTGCTGCACACAGTGAAATACATTTCTTTTTTGAGAACCCTTAGATGAAGGTAGACAATATGCTACTATCTTCAGTTTGTTCTATTCGGTGAAGGGATTGGTGTATTTTACCTGAATCAATTCTGATATGATGAAAGGAAGATGAGTCTTGCAAAACTTCGGTGAAGTCATGCTGAAAAATAACATCTTTCAGGTTATTTGCTATCCCTGATTCTACACTAAATTCGCATCAAAACCCCTTAATTTCACCAATCAGCTCATAATCATACTCAGTCACATTTGAAAACAATTTCTTTCTTTCTGTTTCATAAATTATGGCAAACTGCCTCAATCCTGTGTGTTGTTAGTGGCTCATTTTAGGAGTGCTGATAGAAATGTGTAGGTCACTGACTTTGGCTGTTTGCTTATATAATCAGACATATGTCTAAAATGTAGAGAATTGAGCAGTCACATCAAAAATGGAGGCAGATGTGCTTCCTTCTCCCACTGCCTCAGAACAAAGCAGAAGGAAAGAAATATTGAAAGTTCTAGACCTGCATGAAAAAGGGAAGGTGGTTCTCCTCTGCTATGTTTGCTCTAGACGTAGGAATTACTTGAAACTGTGTTTGGCTGCTCTAACAGTACTGAAACTGCCTCCAAACTGGACTTTACAAGTATGCTCCTGCGCTTTTTTGGCTGATAGTCTTAAACATTTGTTGAATTTGGGATTATGAGCATGTGGTCTCACTATGAGTGGCTGGAGAGTGGTCAGATGGAGAGGGATTTGGGAGTAATGGTTGACAGGAAACTCAGTATGAGCCAGCAGTGTGCCCAGGTGGCTAAGAAGGCCAATGACATCCTGGCCTGTATCAGGAACAGTGTGGCCAGTCAGACTGGGGAAGTTACCCTTCCCCTGTACTTGGCACTGGTCAGACCACATCTTGAGTGCTGTGTCCAGTTCTGGGCTCCCCAGTTTAAGAAGGATGTTGAGCTGCTTGAAAGGGTCCAGAGAAGGGCGACAAGGGTGGGGAAAGGACTGGAGAACAAGCCCTATGCGGAGAGACTGCGGGAACTGGTACTACTCAGCCTGGTGAAGAGGAGGCTCAGATGTGGCCTCAATGGTGTTTATAACTACTTGAAGGGAGGTTGCAGTCAGGGGGGTGTGAATCTCTTCTCTCTCTCTCTCTGCTGCCAGCACCAGAATAAGAGGACATGGCCTTAAGCTGCACAAGGGAGGTTTAGACTGAATGTTAGGAAGAGCTTTTTCACAGAAGGAGGGATTCCTCATTGGAATGGTCTGCCCAGGGAGGTGGTGGAGTAGCCATCCCTGGAGGTGTTTAAGAAAAGACTGGATGAGGAACTCAGTGACATGGTCTAGATAATGGGATGATGGGATAGGGAGTTAGGTTAAAAAAAAATGATGACATGACCCTGAGATTTTCTCAGATAGATAAAACATGGTGTTCATGGCACCAGGTTTGTGGGTTCAATCCCTTTGTGAGCATTCACTTGGGAGTTGGACTTGATGACCCTTGTGGGTCCCTTCCAACTCAGAATATTCTTTGTTTCTGTGTGATTCTGTAATAAAATTGCTAACAGGACAAAAGATAGAAACTTTGGTTTGAAAGGGAGGAGTGGTCAGGAGTTCATTAAATATCTCTTGAGTTTGTTCAATCTGTTGAGCTCCCCTACCTAAACCGAGTACAAGTGATGCAACAGTAGAACGGGTTGTCTGAACTGTACTGAATTCATTGGGCAGGATAAAGAGGAAAGAATGAGAAAAGATGAAGGCAGCATTAAAAGGCTGAAAAAGTGTAAAATGTTCCATTGTTTAAACAGGAACTGTTCTTTATACTTAGTAAGTACATTTTCACATTAAAGTTCAGTTGAGAAAAGTTATCTTTCATCTGTTCACATAGCTATAGGTGTTAGAGATATTTTTATCTTGCAGGTGATGTTCCTAATCTCAAAATGAGTTTTCCAAATGTACAGTAGTTCTAATTGGCTCCTCTCTCCCATTTTTTGCTCTTTTGAATTTGCCTTCATAAAGTATTTTTTCCTTCCCTTTTCATTTTAAGATTTTCTAGAAACATTTGTTTAACTTATCTATGCGTGCTGTCAAACAAAACACAAAATGTTAATGTGTGCAATGATTTTCTAATAATCAAATTTACTCTTCACTATTTTCCATATGGAATTCATCATGTGATTTTGTTTTTTCAAGTATGTGGATGCATATGTGTAATATTTCAGCACAGATTATGTGATGTTATTATTCTCCAGGCAAGCAACAGTCCACTGAGTGTGACATTAGCCCACATTTTATGTCATCAGTGGCAGAGAGAAAACTGGTGCTTGCATTTTTAAGGTACCATGATTGTCGTATTCTGATGTTGGCATCACAGAAAAATCTATTACTTATTTTCCTCTGCTCTTCTATTGACTAAAGGCACGTGAAGGGTAATTATGTTATTACCATGGCAAAAAACAAAAGGGTGTTTTGGGGTTTTCTAAATAAAACTAAACTTCAATAAGGAAAGCAGGATTCTTTTTTTTTTCTCCTAAACCTATTCATTCTGCATATGCTGCAATGCTGGATATCTCTTGCTTTGAAACTTGTATAGCTGAAAAGAAAGATGAAAATTCCAAAGCTCCATTTTCTTTCTCATTACTGATCTGGCAACTAAAAATGTTCTGCCTAATGCCCTTTCTATCAGGGCTTGGTTAAGGTTTAAAGAGTTTAACACCTGAAACACTGATCCAAGTTACCATCAGAAACCAGAAAAAAATTAGGCCAAGCTTCTCTGGTGCTTAGGATTTAATTTGGAATCCTGAATCTAACCGTATTTTTATAAAGGCTGAAAGATGATTGTGCAAGGCAAATAAGCAGTAACAATAGTTCTAAATATTAATTAAAACAATTTTGTAGTGTTTGCTTTTATGAGACCAGCTATTATTAGTTGGAGTTCTTCAATAACTTACAGTTCAAAGATTTTTAAGGCTTGCTAGGTACAGAGGTCTGACTTAAACCAACATGATCTGTCCTGTGGCTTGCTTCTGTTAACCTCACTTCCCTGACTGCTCCCATTGCCTGCCTCTGTCTTGACTGGCCGCACTTTACAGGATTCCTTGCTCTATTAGAGATTTTTCCATTGCGTGCTTGCTGTGTCAGCCTGTAAGTGTTCAACCCTTGCCCTGTTAGCTATCTGCACTAGGTCATGGTACTCCTGATGATTTGGCCGTACCAGTTAACTGGGAGAGGTTTGCTGACAGCTATTCCATCTCAGGTCTTGGAAGAGTGCATGCAAGGGAGAGCTGAGGACAGTCTCTTTGCTTATGGGATGCTCTTAAGCAGCTCGCTCTGGCTGGCACACACATGAGATACATGAACAAAACTTCACATCTTGCTCCCCTCATAGTTTTACCTGTATAAGGAGAGAGCATCCAGTCACGTCAAACTCACATAATTGGTTTGCCTTTGTACATCAGTTCAGTTACCTGACATGGACTGAGGTTTATATTAGGGCTTGGGCATGGATAGATTTGTGGGCATTTTGTGGGCCTCTTTTACTGCCTCCATGCCTTTCTCACAAAATTATACTGAGAAAATGAAAGTCCCACTGCTATTAGCTCAAAGTAGGAGAAGGTATCATCTCCCAGTTCTGTAATGTTGAACATGAGAGTGACAGAGTGCTGAATTAAAAAGAGAAGTGAATTTGAAGAGATCACTTATTGGTGAGGTAAAGAGTACAGAATTTATATTATTCCAGTATCCTTACCCTTGAAAGACATATTAGAAATCCATCCATCTCATCTTCCTAGATTACATGCTAGAATATGATTAATTGTTCTCAATCTTAAGTGTTTGGTACAGTGGAAATAAATATCATTTTCACTGCAGAACACGTACCATTCTGTGTCTAATGAGTTTACATTACTAGAGTATCTAGCTCAGTAAAATGGGGACCTGTGATCTGCCATAGCTCCTAAGGCTACACAGACTTAGCACCTAGAATTCAACTCTTCTTTTGGATAGAAAGAAGCCAGTTATAAAATAAAGTTTATTTCCTTACTTTCCAGTGTTGGAATTTTTATTAAGTGTCATTTGACCTTTACATTCCATACATCAGAGATTTGCTTTAGTTTGACCTGAACCGTATATTAAAGACCTTTCTCTTTAAGGTATTGATAGATACATAAAATCAAAGGCCAGATTTTTCTCCCGGGAATGTCATCTGTAGTAGATCTCCTATTAAAGTATTTATTTGGCATTTCATAGACTTTAAGGGCAAGCAGGAGCATGCTGATTATTAAGTCTGACTTCCTGCATTAGCTACACTAAGTACCTCATCCAATTAATTTATGTTGGAAGACCACAGCTTGCATTTAAAGCTACAGATACAGATTTCTAAATGACACTGAACTGACTTCAACACTTTATGTAACAGAAAATCCACTGAGTCAGTAGGTTTGTTGTCCCAATGTGCATTATTACACTTGATCTTAAAATATGCAGGGTGTTATGAGTCTCCTTTGTGTGTTTTACATTTTCTTTCCTGGATTAAGGATCTGAATTCATTGGCACATTAAAAGCATACTTACTGGCTTCAAAGTTCAACACGAGTTGACTTGCAGGTTTAAAAATTTATGATTGTCGGTTTGAATGCTATTATCTTTCAGTAGACTGTTTTGGAGGCTATTACCTTTCAGAAAACAAATTGAAGTAAAGTTTTCCCCTACTTTTCCTCTAGTAAACAAGTGAACTCACATTTGTAAGAGGCTAAAAAAGTACACACAGCATGTGTACTGTAGGATATCTTTCATTTATTACATTCTTTTTTTTTTTTTTTAGGAATGTTTCTATTTGACCACTCATTCTAATACACTTTGTGATTTTTCCCATTTTTCCAGACTTGGAAGTGGGTATTCAAAAGATGACGAAAGCTTTCTTAGTTTAGTGCAAACCAGAAAAGAAAGAGTTAGAGCAGCTATAGAATTACTTTGCAAAATACTTGTCTTGGTCACATCTGATAAATTCATAGACCAATTTTGCATTGGAAAAGTAGGAAAAATTCATGTGTAATTTAATTTCGTGGGTCTGATGCAGCTGCAGATTGGTTGGGTATTATAAGGGGGAATTTTCTGTGACAATATCTTGTCTCCTACCTCTAAACAATCCCTTCAAGGGATTTTGCATATGAGGAGAAAATAAGCAGGATGATCCTGCTACAAAAGCAAAAGTACTGATATAGTGGAGTATTTAAAAAAAAACACATCATGCAAAGGAAAAATGTAACAGTGAGAAAATTGAAATTTGGAGAACATCATCTGGAATATCAGAATTTATGGATAATGGCACAAGTCTCCTACATTCTGATGTAAGAGTCCTAAGTCACAAGATCAGCTAAGTCCCACTGAGACAAGGTTCATTTTTAAGTCTAATCTATGCTTTACTGAGCTAAAATTTTGCAATTAGCTTTTTATTTAAGTGTTTTACATGTTATGACCAACATTCCTTTATTGTAGTAGGATTTCAGATAGTATTTACAATTGAAGTAAAATTTCAGGAGGCAGTGTTCTTATCAGAAGACATTAATCCAGCAGTTTGTGTATTGTTCTTAAGAATTTATGGTGATAAACTATGGAACCACAGTTTCTTACTCATCAATGATGGTAATATTAGTCTAATACTGGCATAATTAAGTAAATACATTCTCTTTCCCTGCATCATTAATCTGGATAACCTGGTGACAAAACCACTGAAGTTAGACAATCAGAATAATTTCCACATCTATATGTGCGTACCCTCTGTTGAAATCTGTCAACATTTTAGCCATAACAGTACTATTGACACTGAAGTTTACCTTTGTGGTATCACTGCATGATGATTAATAAGAAGTCCGTTTGGACACAGAAACTGTACAAAAGTAGAGCAAACATTAAAGAAAACATTTGGGAGGAAAAGTTAATCTTCTGGTTACCTTGGCATTAAGGTGGTACAAGGTGCATCTTCCAGACGTGCTACAAGATAGAATTTAAAAGAATAGAAGAGGATGGCACTTGCAACACATTTCTTTCTGACAGTTACCAGCAGGTCTCTTTTGGCTTGCAAATCCATTTAAAAGTGATTCATTCCGTTTGGTGGTGTCTTGCACGCTGGATCAGCTGCAGCCTGTTCTGTTTCATTGCCATGAGCATCATGTTGTAACACATGACCAATGCAATAAGCAAAGAATTCTCAAAGTGCCAGCAAGACTTCTTTTTAGAAATAAATGAGTTAGATGGGTTCTGATACTCTGATGTTTCCTTTTGTATTTACATGTGTAATTTCTGGTGTCCTATGCTCCTTTTTATTTTAATATTGAGTGACAGTTTTAGCAGTGTAGTAGTTTTTATCTTGTATTTTATTCACATACTTTTTTCTTAGCATTTTTCTATAGGCTTGTGAGTCATCTTTTCTGTATAAATTACTATATATTTTTATTTTTGTTTCTGGTGTGCCATAGCAATTTCTTCTTCCCATCTTTGATCTGTTACCATGAATCTCTTAATAAGACCTTTAACTTGTAACTCGCCCCCTCTCTCTCTGCTTTTCTAATTAAGAAGAAATAAGGTAATTATCTGAAGTACTTCTGTTTGGAAATGCTGCTGGAGCGTCTTTTGAAAGATGTGTTTCACATCTCCCCTGCCTCTCTCCTACAAAGGCAGGCAAGCGGATGAGACTTGACTCTTGTATGTCTCACCTTGCAAGTGGCAAAGGTGTTATAACCATTGAAATCCAGAAAGCATCTGTGTCACAGAAGTTGCTAACATCATGTGTCCAACCCACGTGAGGTAGAACAGGAACATGAGGAAATCAGGGAAGTTGAAAGATAAATTGTTTTAATTGAATCATTTATTTTACAACATTTAATTAAACACCTTTATATTTTAGGCTCTCTGTCCAAAAGAACTGAAGGCTATTCCTGTCCAGTAAAGTCTCCTTTTGTAGTCACTTTCAGCTAAAGTTAGGAAGCACCTTACTGAATATGAAATGTCTATTTTATTGAACCTGGTGCAGAAAGTCACAACAAGGTTGAGGAGAGTGGAATGGTTATGAGAGAATCGGTCAGAGCGAAAAGTGAAAGAAGTATATGTGCATTTATCTTGGAATATGACATTTTTATTTACCCAACAAACTAACAGGTATATTGACTGGAAGTTTCATAGAGGTTTATAGACCAAGTACAGCTAACTGATAGCAAAATCGCTGAAAAATCACTGTGGTACTTTGCAAAATGGAAAAGTGACACATTGCCAATCTAATGCTTGTAGATGTGTTGGCCAAAATATTTTAGTCTGGGTACAACATGTGCCCAAATCCATTAGGACATTTCTCATATCACAATGAAACTTATGGCTGCTTCATCTGAAACAATCCTTCCCTAAATTGCATTCTTTCTGAGAAAATTGAAGGGTCTGTGATGCTCCTTCATCCTTTGTCTAAAAATTTTATCTTTACTGAACAGAAACTCACCAAGAAAAACAGCCAGGTGGATTAGGTGACCAGTCAAATAGTTCAAAGAGTGAATTTCAAATATTCAATTTCAAATGTCTGTAAATGGATTACAGGCAATCAAAAAGTGAAACATATTGCAAAACATAGTCAAAGGTCAAATTCAGAGCACATTTGTTTACAAGGAGAGTTTGTTCTTTCTCTAATGACACTAAATGCTAAATTTAATTGCAGTGATAACTGGTGAAACACTAAGATAGCATGACTGGGTTTTAGGATCTGAATTATAATAAACTGGATATTTTAAAAATAATTACATTTCTGAAAAAATCTGTTAAATAGGTAATAACAATTGCAAACATATTTCAAAATCATTAACTTCTCTTTTTTTCCGTATTAGTAATTTTCTGTGTGTCTACTTACATGTATTCACATGTAATTCTTCGTAATGATCTGAGATTGTGTCATTTAATTATAGAAGTATAACCATAGCACAACTCTGTGGAGTTTAAATAATAAAAACCAACTTCCTTTTACACAGGAAAACAGTGGGCTTCTTCCAGAGTCCATCGACAGAAAAGAGTTTCAAAAACAAGAACTGTTCAGGCTACTTCAAGGATTTTAGTCTTTCTTCCACAGATCTTCTTCTATTGCTTTTACCCCACTGCTGATCTGTTGTCGAGTCACTTTTTTTCCTTCCCTGAGAAATCAAAAATTCAGAAAAATAGGTAGAGCAGTTACCCAAAGGTGGAGAGCTGCTGCAGATAGACTACATGCAATTTCCCCCAGTTCCGACATTAGAGAAAGGAGAGGACAAACCCTGGGATGGCCGTATCCAGCTCTATTCCAGCACTGCTGAGCCACCGGGTTGTTACCTGAGGAGCACCGTCTTTGTTCTGTGCCACATTAAAGACTTGGGCAGCAGAAGTGAACAGGTTTCTGTGACTGTTTCTCTCATTTGCCAAATTTAAACTTCATGAAGAAAGGACCCTGGCTCACAGTGCATTGGATGGACATAAGTAACCCATAATTTGTGTACAAGTGGATACTGGATACTCTGTACTTGGTAGGAAGAAAATTTTATTATATAGCTAACATCTGTGAATAAATACCGAATTTATTCATAAATAAATTGTGTATACCAAAACTAGGTCATAATAAACCTGTTACACTGTCTTAAACATCTCTATAAAAACATTTGCAATCTGACTATTCTTCATTATTCTGTGCCTTTTCTTCATTATCCACACATCGTCTTTCCACTGTCAATGGCAAATGACCACCCAGCTTAACTGCTGTGGTGCTTTCCTACTGGAAAGATGCAGTCTTACCATACTCTAAAGCATGCAACACATGCAGTTCTTTGGTTTCACCTTAAATTGTACCACAAGGATCACACATTTGTATAGGGAAAATACAGCCATTTTAGTTCAAAATGAACAAAATACAGTTTACAGCACCAGGTTCGATGTCAGAATTTTCATTTACAAAGAATGCTTTTAAAGCATTTAATTTTACTGCTGTTGTCAGCCTCTGAGTCAATGTCACATGAATTTCTCACTGTAGAAAATTTTTCTTCAACAATAGCTTTAATGGCTGAAATGATGAATCACTGAACAAATATCACTAACGATTCCTTTTAGCAAAAGAGCTTTAATGACTTCTCTGGTTGTGTTCTTTTTCTTTACTCCAAACATGATTCACATTTCTGAGCATTCATTCTTTCCACACACATAGCACAGTCGTGGTGCAGTGATAGGTCTTGAACAAAGACTTTTTACCTAAGGAAGAATCTCAGCGATTTCTTTTCCATTTGCATTGTGATGAATTTAGAATTGATTGCGCCTCTTGCTGACAGATGAAATACTATACAAAGGCTTTAATCCCCCTTCGTCCTATTGAATCTCAAAAATGTAAAGGTTGCTCAATCAGAAATCAAAATGCATTATGGTCTTGGAGTGAACAGTTAAGACCAACTGTAATCTAATGCATTTAAAGCCATACTTAGTTCCTAACATGGTCCTTTTGGGATTTGTTCATGCAATCATGAATAACAGAGATGAAAAGACATCCTGGGGACATCTAATCCCTTTCCTCACCCAACACCTGTCCAACTCCTGATAGATATGTATCTAATACTAGAGATCCCATGCCTCACTAGGCAATCTATTATAGTGGGCTTCATTATGCCATCACTAGAAAATTTATCATCATGTCTCACCTGAATCTCTTTTAATGCATCTTAAGCTCATTACTATTTGTCCAGTTGTCATGGACATGGAGAATTTGGCAGCAGCTTTCTACGACTACTGTCCTCTCATGATAGACAAAACCTCTCTCAGTCAAATCACATTTTCTCTTCTTTCTCTCTCCAGAGAAAGTTGTCCAGTTGGCACGCATCTTTCATACAATGGAAGGGATTCTGATGCATATTTTGTAGGTTGTGTTTATATCTCCTGGTATACTTATTCACAATGACTGATGCCGTTGATTCGGGTCTGGTTTAAAGCCTTCAGATCTTTCCTGTAAGACTGCTACCTAATCAGTGATTACTCATTTATACGTCTATGTAGCTTATTTTTTCTGTTTCAGTTTAGAAACTGATGTTTATTTTGATATATGGCAGGGCTTTTTCAAGATCGTTTCCTCATTTACTGAGTGTAACACATTCATGGTCAGTACTGGCTAGTTTCTGTGTGAATTTAATAAGCATACTATCAGTTGGTTATTAAGAAAAGTGCTGACTAATACTAGGAGAAGATGGCTAAATAACACATTCTTTCATTTTGACATTGAAAGACAATTTTTAATCATGATTTCATTCTTGTTGTAGATTTTATCTGACATCATTTAGATTGTGAGAAAGTTCTGTGAGGAAGACCTGAGTAAAGAGAAGATACATGTGAGAGATCTAATAGTTCTCTATGAGCTCTTTCAGAGAAAGAAAATTAAGGTGATCTGAAATGGTCTGACAAACTGATGTGCACTGTTGCTAGCCTTATTTTCTTCAAGACACTCATGAATCACTTGCATTATATATTCCAGTATTTTTGCAGGCACTAGAGACTACTGTGCTAGAAAGAAAGCTCAGAGAGGGAGTGGGGAAGAAGAAAAGAAAAAGTAAGAAAAAAAGCCAGTCCTATATCCCTTTTATCGTATCAGTGAATTAAATCAAACCTCAGAAAGGTCCAACACACAGGACAGCTGTCTGTAACTTTCTTCATAATCTTCTCCTGCTCCCTTGAGGTCTCAACTGTACAGAAAAAAGATTACTGAGGGATTCAGGGATTCAAGAAGAAAACCTCCAACCTGCAGAGATATAAAATCTTATAGGAAAAGAAATCCAGAATGTCAGTGTGGTTGGTGGTGCAGATATGGTGAAAGATGGCAGCTCAGCAGTGTTACAGGTTTTTCTCAATAAGCATTGTACATCAGCCTTTCGCTTCTGACTGATAATCTGCCTCTCATGACTATACCAATGTTTTGTTAGGATGGATAATTAAGACCGGTTGTCCTAGATATCTTCTGTTGGTTTACCCATAGATATCATTACTTTATGCTTCCCGCTTACAGAGGCTCTTTATGCTCATCCCAATGTACCTGAAGTACTGAGGTAGTGAGAGGGGAAAGCAGCTGGAGAATTTGATGATTGGAGCTGGCTCATACAAGCCAATGGGAGAAAATGATCCCCTCTTTTGCTGGCAGGAAGCCATGAGTCTTCAAATATCCTCTGTACTTTGTTCTTCTCCTGTTGTCTTTGTCACCATAGGAAACTCAACATGAGCCAGCAGTGTGCCCAGNATTGCTTCCAATCTTCACTGTAAACTCAGGCAGGAAGTTGTTTGCACTTTTAGCATCTGATGCCAATGGCTTTCTTTTTCCTTATACATAGTAACTGAATGATAATTGTTTACATAATATATTGGTATAACTATAGTCAGTTCTCAAGTTTTGGTGTCCTTTAATGTCAAACTTAACCTTAATTAGTTAAATCTTAAACTAAAACATATTGTTAGATTTGTAGTGATCTGAGATTCATGTGGTAGTTTCGTTTCCTTTCTTCTTTTCAAGTTTTTTTAGGTATGGGTGTACTGAAATTCTCTGGTTTTAGTGCAGTTCTGGAGAAGAATAAAGGGATGAGACAATACTGTCCAATAAAACAGAGGTTATATCTGCTTCACATCACAAGGCTATTCCACTCTACCCCACTTCTTTCATGCCTTGAGATTTGTCTTCCATTCTGCCTTCCAATTTAAGCATAATTAGAAGCATCACATATTTTTTTTTAATTTCATGGAAGTATATGACTCACAGATAACCTAAAATTGTTTCATCTTTAACAAGCTGCCACACCATTTCATTCAATTGGAAGTAAAGCCCGATTGTCCTTGAAATGCAAATTCCCTTTGTTGGTACAAGATGGAAAAGTGTGCTCATAATTGTGTACAGGGCAGGAGAATCTGGCAGCCAGACTCCTGACTGACTTTAAAGTTCATTTTCCATTACTACAGGAGAAGCTGGGTTTTAATTCATACTCCCTGCCTGATACATAATGCCTTGTAAAAGTAAGTAAAAACTCATATAATATGCCGTATTTTTTAATAGAAAAAGTTGAAACTTGTCTGCTGTTGTGCTATGGAGGTGAACAGTTGCTGACGCTGCAAATCTGCTAAATTGGTTTTTTCCCTTATCCCAAGGCCCCTCCCCAGACCTTTCTCAGATCATGCTTTGTTTCTCTCATTCACTGAAGTATCACTGAAAACAGGATTGCATTTCACTGTATTTACCCCAAATCAGCAGTTAAATCAGCCCAAAATCAGGACTAGAATTTTGCATACTTGCAGTTCCATACTCGTGTAATGTGAAAATTGAACCCTGGGCTATTGGAAGCTATACAAAGAAATAGTCTTTTCTGTCTATGCCAGATGTTTATCTGTATTTGTTGACAAGACTGAAAGGGTTATAAAATTTGTTAAATTGCATAAATAAGTTCTCCCCATTAAAGACTGAGATACAAGAATTTGAACCACAGAGGAAATAAAGAATCACAGAATCAGAATCACAGAATATTATGAGTTGGAAGGGACCCACAAGGATCATCTAGTCCAACTCACCATCTAACACCCGTAAAGAGACCGAGAGCACATCGCAGAGCATGACACCAACCTAGATCCCTCACAGTCTAGCAGGCCACTCCGAGACGGAGGGGGCACAACGTCATCCAGCCCTACACCTCCCGGCTAGACCATGTCACTAAGCTCCTCGTCCAGTCTTCTCTTAAACACCTCCAGGGATGGTGACTCCACCACCTCCCTGGGCAGCCCATTCCAATATGCAATTACTCTCTCTGTGAAAAACCGCTTCCTAATGTTAAGATTGAACCTCCCCTGGCGTAGCTTGAGAGGAGAGACAAATCTATCTTCAATAAACTAGGATACAATTTCATTCTGATAATTTTAGTATACGATTGTTTGTGTAGCTGCTAAATTTGGACTGGATTCATATTAACAATAAATGATTGCAATCTTCCTCTTTTATTGTCATTACATATATATGCATAAAATGTAGGTATATCTTGATTTACAATTCAATGGAAACAAACAAGTAAAGTTGCTCATGAAAATGGTGTCCAGAGTGCATTGAAAGAATATTCTGTTAATGAACACAGGTATAAGGAAGTGTGAAAAGCAGCTTACAGAGTATTGACAGATGTGACAAGCATCCTCAAGACTTGTCTACCATTAGTAGCTTTCAGTGTTGTTTAAAGTTATTCGTCAATGAAGGTGGCTTATAACTGGATCTTTCAGAATTAAAATGTTAAAAATATATTTCTGTGTTTTGTTTATTTAATGTGTGCTAAAACACTTACTGGTAGAAGGTATAACTTTAAGTCTGAAAGACTAATCTTTCAGTATTTCTACTACGTAATCTTTACACCTTGAATTCAATGCAAAATCGCAGCACTTGGTTTTAGAGTTGTTCGATGCACAGTTGTTTAAAAACCTCACAGAAAAAGTGCTTCTAATTTGCAGTTTATAGAGATGACCAAATAATAAATAAATGTATGCAAATTAGGGGGTGTGGGGTTTGTCTTGAAATTTACCAGTCCATCAAAATCTGAACATTTAATGTGATGATCTAGATTTTGATAGCAATCACCAGATTATGCAAAAGATGCTGAGGGATTTGCCTTTTGATGATTTCTAGTCACCTCACCCACCAAGCTCCTTTGTGTGCCTCATGGATTGCTGCAAACTTCCATGAGACTTCCAGGCTCGTGACTCTTTACCTTTCTAATTGCCCAGTGTCTTCCAGCTCCTTCCTGCACTTCTTCTCCAAGACTGTTCATAGAGGCTGGATAGAGACAGAAGTTATTTTTCAAAACTGTATAGCTGCGGGTTTTTTTCTGAATGATAAGGAATTTAAAATGCATGCTTTACTGTCTCTGTCTTCACCACTGTTAATGCTCAAGCAGTTGTGAGGTCACCTGCTGAAGTTTGAGTATTTAACATAAACAACATGAGAATCCGTCATCCATGGGAATGGCTGTGGCAGGGAGTAGAATAGTGGTTTTAACTTTTAGATTACACACAAAAAAACATGATACACACCAGCAAACTACGCAGGCAACACCAGACTTTCCTCTGTGGTATGCTGAATGTCTAACTCCACTGAAGAAAACTGCATAGCAATTCAATGACGCAAAGTAACCTAAGTGGTCCTGGATACAATGCTTTCAAAAGCTTTAATTGATATATTTTCAGTATTCTATCGCCTATGAAATTGTTTTAAAAGTGGTTGTTAATATCATGCAGTAGTCTGATAAATATGCTTCTTTGTAAAACTCATAGAAAAAGCAGCTCTCCGCTGAGGAAGGGATTTTGTTCAAATGAAAAAGATTATGCTAATTCTCTATGCGGTCTACTTCATCAAACTATTGTGTCAAAGACCCTGTAAAACCTATTCTATAAAATCTCTACAAGAATCCTTACACATGTTATTATTCTTCAAGTATCTGCAACAAAGCTTCTAATATGTCAGGGGATACACATTGAGTCCTGAGTTTAATTAATCCCAACCATTATGCACTTCTAAGTGTCAATTTTTAGTGTATTCATGTTCTGACTTCAGATGCAAATACCCTGGGCAGTAGGAGTCACTTTTACATTGATGCATTTGCGTGTGTAAGCAGTCAGTATTGAATGTGTTGCAGTTCCTTCTCCAGTCTTCCAGCATGGTTCTCCAGGCAATCAGATCTGAAGATCACTTTAAACATCTTCAGAAACACTCGTATATCAGTAAGTGTTCTGATCATACGACTAGTTGTCCTCCAGATACACCCTCCAATTTTTCATCACCTTGGTCAAGCAAGGGAGACCAAACTGTAGTACTTCTCTACATGCAGCCTCTTCTTGGCTGTCAGTGAATGGCAGTATTCCCTTTTAGCGTATTTTCACCTCATGGCTTTGTGAAAATAGGCTGTGGGAGATAAAATCCACTTTAGTACAGTGGTGAGTGTCCCCGTCTCTCATGCGGGAGACCGGGGGTTCAATTCCTGCCAGGGAGGCAGTGGTGCCATTTAAGAGTTGGACTCGATGATCCTTGTGGGTCCCTTCCAACTCAGAATATTCTATGAACATAATTTTAATTGTTGGTTACATTATGCATCTAGCTAACAAAAACAATGTCCTACACTTACTTTGATTAGATTTGACGTTGGGAATAAAAATAATTTCTAAAGAACTGCCAACTGGCTGATCTTAAAGTGCTTGAAAATAGAGAAGCCTCATTGAAATGAGAGATGTGGCAGAAGTCTTATCGAACTGTATGGATCACTCAGTAAAATGTTTCCAGTTGTATGAAATATTCTCTTAGTACAGCCAGTTGCAAAGATGGATGGAGGACAAAGGGGTATGAGCTTCAACGCACAGGGAATGGGCAGTATTCTGGAAAGCAGCAGCTCAGAAAGAATTAATATAATGATGATTACAAACATTGATAGTACAGAAAAGGACAAATGTGTCTAGATTTATGCAGGTGGGTGGATAGCTTTTTTGTCTTCATCTTAGTCATTGATAAGATGAAAGTTGGAACACCCTGTCCAGTTTCATCTCGGGATGCTTCTTGACTGAGAGGATTTTGTCTTCACTCAAGAGGGTGAAACCTACATACCTCTGACCAGAGGATGTGTGGTGGCAGCCTACTGCTGTCACAGACACCTGGCTCCCAAGTGTGTTAAGGGAGCTGAAGATGCCTCCTACTAGAGATGGTGTCCAGAGGGGCACATGGAGCAACTCTGTTTTGGGTCAGTATAGGCAACCTCAAAGCTGAGAGTATAGCAGACAAAAGGGAAAATTATTTTTTTTGTCTCTGACTACACTAGCAGCATCTGGCCCTGGCTCCAGGAAGGCGCTTGGCAACATGTTGATGTTGATGTGCGGGAGGATCTCCCTCCACTCAAGAGTGAGCCAATAACGAGACATCTGTACAGACCTGAGGGACTAATAGCATAGAAAACATTCAACTGCCAAAATGTTGTTTGGAAGCACAAATTTTTAGAAATCTCTTGGGGAGTTGAAGACAGTACAGAGAAAAGTTGTAAGGAGGTCTTGTGGGAGTAGTGAATGTCTTTATACTGAAAAATGACATCACTGGATTTCTTCAGGAGTGAGTGCCTTTCTGGAAAATGCATTAGTCAGAGATTTACATGCTTTTTGGAAATGGGAGATTAAGCTGGATGATCAAGTGAACTTCCCTACCCCTAAGGTGTCTGAAAATTAGATTTCAATGAGCAACTAATATAAACAGTAGGATTAAATTGGATTGCATTGTTTTGGTTTTGTTTGGTTTTTTTTTTTTTAAGCTAAAATAAAAAAACAGAAAAGCTTTGAGGAAAAACAAAGTAAGCCACTCATATTTTATGCGTAGATAAAGACAGAGGTATTTGCAGTATTGGTACCACATAAGACATTGCACCTGAGAGAGTGAACCAGCACAGTATATTTTTCAATCTAATACACCACTACTTTCAATATATTTCTTTTCTCAGCTGTGTCAAGTATCGCTTCATCTTCCTGGTTAGAGGTTTCCATCTTTTTTTATATTGCAGTGTTATTTTTTCTAATAACATAAATATATTGATTTTTTGATGTCTGATATATCATTATCAAGATAGCTGATAAAGATAGCAGTAGTTGAAAAAGTGTTATTCTATTAGTAGCCTCAGAAAAAGGAAACACAACTGCTTGAAGAGAACTTGTTTCATGATTCACAAGAGTATATCAATGTCTGGGCATGTGGAATGTCAGGATGTAGAAATACAAGGTGATAAGTAAAAAAGAGTAGCTATAATAGAGGAGCAGAAGAAAGAAAGAGACATTACTTTGGTGCCTTACTTGCATCTTTCCACTACTTTTCAATGACTGGATTTCAAATTTGCAAAGGTATGTTTATAATTATTTTTTTTTTTTACAATATTTTATGTCTGTAAAATCCCTTTTAAAAGTTTTTAAATGTATGTGACTGTTTGGGTTTACTTTAAAAAAAGATACTGAGCTAAGAGAATTGTCACAGAAGGTTTGTATCTGTACAGTGCTGCTATTAGAACTACTAAAATCTTTCCTTGCTGAAAATATTTAGTACCCAACTGGACCTTTTAGCCTTATTGTCCTTTCATGTACTGCTTAATTTTTCATATTGCAATAATCCCTACTGACAGAAGATCAGCATCTCCAAAGTCTTATCACGTTATTAAAATGGCACAAGATGGCATAAAATCAGTTTCATTTGCTAAAAAGACAAAAAATATCCATGCCTGCAAATGGGGAGAATTCCCATTCCTCAATCTTCTAAATGTTAATGACAAATTTAGTTGTAACCTAAAATTTGGCTCTTTTGAAAGAGAATTTATGGTGCTACAGTATAACATTTTTCTGTCTCTAATGGGTATAATACAACCTGCTTGCCCCTAGCTATTAAAGGAATCACATTTATCAAGTTCAAGTCACAGAAGTTTTCAATACTCCCAGTAAAAAGATTGTGTTGGTGGTGCCAAAATATTTTCTTTTTGTTTGTTTTTATAAATGAGGCATAGTATGTGTTATAAAAAATTAGAAACCTAGATTTCTGCCTAAGAGTGCACGGAAATTAATGAAATGAGGTAGGGGACAGACAGAAATCAGAATTAATTTTACTGGTGCTCATCAATTGCGTGTATGAATTTGCTCCAACTTTTCATACATTGTGGCAAACTGCGTGTAAGAAACGGTTACTGCTAAAGAGGAAGGTGACAAGATATTAGAGGAAAGAAGAAATTCACATGGGAGGAATATCTGAATCCAGCTTGTTCAGCGTGGCATAATGAAGGGATGAAAACTTTTTTACACCAAAAAAAGTAAATAAAAGGAAGAAAAGTTATTTAATTTAGAAGAAAAATGTGAGCACAACTTAGAAAAATTAGTATAAACCACTCATTATTAAATTAACATAGAAAATTAGAAGAAAGTAAAGTCTTGCTTCAAGCTGCTTGCCTGTTTAGACAAGTGTGTATCAACAGAGGGAGGGCAGCTGGTGCAACCACAAACTCAAGGCTTGAGCACAAAGATTAAATTTATTTACATTTTCTTGCAGACTGAGGGATCTGCAAAGCATCAACCGGGCACAGGTACCCGAGACACAGGCACCATTAAACTTGGTCCATGCTAGAGGATCACTGGCCTGCTGTTCCATTTTTTAACCTATTCCTCTCAACAGCAAGGAAGGAAAATTAGTGCGTTACAGATTTTGAGGGTGAGTTCTGTGTAGTATTTAAGCAATATCTCATTCCATGCTTTCAAAATAGGTATTTTGTTCTCTAATAGGACATTTGCTGTACTTATATTAGTTTTGAATATTTCTCTTATTTATTTTCCTAATATCATGCCATCAGCTTTAAAAGTATCATCTCTTCTGCTAGACATTGTTTAATGGTCTTCATAAGCATTCAAATGGACCAAGTCTCTTTTTTCCCCAGCAGAGCTGAAAGTAAAGAAGTTGAAATAAAATACAGACATACTGCTTTAAAGCACAACCAAGAAAAATCCCTCTTGATTTTCAGTCAATTAGTGATTCTAGTGGCTTTGCTTTTTGAAAACATTTGAAAATGGTAGTGCTTTAAGCAGCATAGATGACTGTTTTGCATGACCTCCCATTTTCACCTTTCTGAATACTGCATGTGGTTTAGATTGTGTTTGCAAGGTAAAGTTAAGAAAGATCTGAAATATAACCAGATGATGGATGTACTAAATTATAAGAAGCAGTTTGCACATATTGTTTCCTTAGAGATCTTAATAAGTGAAATGCACTCCCTACTATGGGACTAAAATGCTAGCAGCATAGCAACAGGAGGAAGACAGGTCAGTATTTATAGTTGTCAGGGCCCTGAAAGCATGTGCCTGGAGGCATTAGTTTCCTAGACCACCCCCACCTGGGGGTTTTATCTGGGCTTGAGTCCTTGCCTGGACTGGTAGGGAGGGAGCAGCAAGGGCAGGGAGTCTTGTGAAGGAAGAAGAGCTGAAGGTAAAAGACCAGCTCTGTCTGTGCCCACACAGGTAGGATTCGTATTGATTTGGAGCAGGTCTGCTGACAGCAGTGAGGATTGGATCAAATCCACCCTGTAACAGCAGGCACATCCCTGCAGCCAAGGCACCTCTGAGGTCAAGTTGAGCAGTTGCCAGCTGTAGCAGAGAATCAAGGCTCAGAACAGGCTTACCTGCAGCCCATCTAGGGCAAGGACCTGTGCTGAGGTTATGTGTGGATGGAACCCTCTGCTGAAACTGGTCTGGGCAGGTAAGAGTTACTGCTGCACTTGGGACCTTCAAAAAATTACCCCAGGGCTCCCAGATTTGCATCACAGAGGTGTTTCTGAATGGCAACATTAAAAACTAATTGATATTCCAGTAGTTCATACCCCTAAATCAGAGCCTACTGTGCTAATTAAAAGAAAATCATGACTCAAAGGTGCTTGCAGTCTACATAAATGAAGTAGGAGAATGATGTGTAAAAAGTTGTTGACTGTCCACTTTAACTGACAAGAGATGCAGAGAATACCCTTTCTTATGCTGACACAGGGTTAATGCTAGTTACAAAACAGTGCATTAGATTTTTAAACTCTTATTTATGAGGCTGTCCAGTCACTGAAGTTTTCACTGTCTTGTCCTGTATAAGGTGTGAGAGCGCAGCACTAGAAGGGTAGTTCTTGGGCAGCATCTACAGGCTCTGCATTCCAAGTGACAAGCATAAATCATTCCCATGTGTCCTGTTACTGAAAAGCCCTGCTTGATTTTTTTTTTTAACCTTTGCATACTAGAGACTTATGTTTTGTAAACAATAGAAGTACTTTTGTTGCTTGTTTTGAAAAATGACGCTGTTTTACTTGCTCAGTCCACCTTAACTCAACTATGAGTGTTTTGGTTATCTTCTGGGAAAGTCTGCAGGTATCTGATCTCTAGCTGTGTGGTGACAAGAGTAAGCCAAATTGATACTGGAGTGAGTACAAGGTGTAAGAAACTGTCTGCATGACTTGCATACTTTGGGTTTGATGGTTCAGTGCTTGGGATTCTGGGCAGCCTCCCAGTCACAGGTTTTTCAGGTAGCCAAAATATGTGTCTATCTCAGCATTATGTTATTATCATGGTTAGTTATTAGTATCATTCTATCTCAAGCATGTATGAAAAACCCCTGCACGTAATTTTAATTATGAAATGGGAGAAGATTTTTTTTAAAGTAGGATTTCTGTTCAGCCACAGTCCTATAAATGTCTTCTGAATTCAAATGAATAGCTTTTTCCGCTCAACAAGTTGAATTTTAAAATTCTGTGTGCATCATTGGTTTCAAATATTCCTTTTGTCCCTGTGTTTGAAAGAAATACTTTATTGTTCAAGTAATGTGACAGTTTGTGGTTTTTTCCAGAGAACAGTGAGACATCCAAAGAAAGCTAGTGCAAACTGAGGCAGATCAAGCAACACTATGTGCTTTTCTACTGTTCAGGCCTTTTGTATATTGGAGAGTAAGCTCAACTTAGGTCATGTGAAATGGCAATTTCTTTGTGGTCAACTTGCTCTAAAGCACCAGGCATGAGGGGGGTCACATCTTCTGGTGTGGCTCTAGTGAAATCAGTAGGTATCTATTTGGCACCAGCTGCACACCAGAGTTGTAGAAGTTTAGTTAAATTTCATTTATTCTTCACTTTTTCTTCCTCAGAGTAAGAGGTATTTGTTACAATAATCATATACTTCAGTGATGGGTCACTGAAAGAGTGATTTATGTATCATTCAGAAAAGAGTAGAGGCTACACAGATGACTTGGGCTTAGAAGCAACTTACCCATTCTATTTAGAATGGCAAGAAAAAAATCTGTCACTAATTTCTTCCTATATACAGTATATGCCATGATTTTTCTAGCTTTGTGTCTCACAGCATGTCCCTGTTTCCATAAATAGAAATAATTTGCCTAAGTGCTTTTCTTCTGAATATTTTATTATTCAGCTCACTGTCTGTGTTGGTTTTCATGAAGTCTTAATCAGATATATCAGTCTCTCTGTAGATTACCTTTTAATATTCCGTATTTGTGCTTGTGTTACATGTATTCTGTTGTTTCTCTTTTTACCTCCCACAAGACTCCAGGCATATTTTCTATTTAAGGGTTTTATTCTTTAACTTTCAGGATTTCTGGAATATTATTTCTTTGGAAAAGGAATGCAAATTGCTATGTCATATGTGCTATGATGAAGCAGTGATGAGTACAAACTGTATCCCTGATCCAAAATGTGGAGTAAAGGGTGAGGATTGAGTTCACCTTTGGAAGGATACAGCTTAGAATTCTGTTGCAGCTTTTCAGAGCCAATGTTACGAAAAGATCCAAATGACATTGTGAGTGGAGTAAGACAAATACATCCCAAAAGCAGATTTCCTTGCTAATCTCTTGCTAATCTTGTTCCTGTTGCAACTATTGAAATTAATGTAAAGAAAAGAATAAAATTTCACTGTGTTGTGAAAGAGAATTTTTTTCCAAGACTTTTAGGGGTTAGAATCGGAAAATTAAGGGGTTGGTGAACTGGTAGATGTGGTGCTTAGAGATGCAATTTATTCGTGGACTTGGCAGCACTGGGTTAATGGTTGGACTTGATCTTACAGAATCACAGAATATTATGAGTTGGAAGGGACCCACAAGGATCATCTAGAGGTCTTTTCCAACCTTAATGGTTCCATAGTTCTGGGGTTCATTCAGAATGTGATCTTCAAATGGATCATACTTAAGGCTGGCCCTGTAGACTGTGTTCAACATGGAAACTGCTTAAAAATGTTTGTATGCCTCACAGAGAAACAATAATAAAACAGAATCACGAGGGGGGAGAGAAAATAAAAAGAGGGGAAACAACTTGTGTCTCTTACAGATGTCTCTTACAAGAGGGAGGGAGGAACGGAAGGAGATGGAAAAGTTTTATCCAGTCAAAATGCCAACTTGTGATGACCATCATAACTAGATCTCCAACAAAATTTTGGTTTAGAGTATTCAGCTGTATCTTGTGGTATTTGTCTTCTTTACATGAAAAAGTAAAATGGCTATTCTGTGTTTATTGCAGAGATCCTTTATTTAGGTGGTTACTGGGTATTGGCAATGGAAGTTTAAGGTATTCATTCAGAAATATTCAGCCACTGAAAGGAATTGCTTTGCAATGTGGTTTTGTGCTACAATTGATTAACAACAGTTTATTAGTTGTCCAGGGGGAATTGAGAACACACTCAGTCTGTGGGTACATCAACCACCAGATGTTTGGTCAGACTGATCAATAGTCTTTTCATGTTTCTTTGCACTGGTATGTCTGTAGTTCTCTCCTGTTTTTTTTCTCTTCTCATTGATGGACTGTGAATGTTTTGTAATCGGTTCCATGTGATAAATATCTAGCTTATGTTTGGGACGGGTATTTGCTATTCATGCTGCAAATATTTGTGTCTACTATGTTAAGAGAACAAAAATGGCAATGGTAAGAATAATAATATACATAGGTGTAGTGAGGGATCATACGTATTAAATGTATCTGGGGTTGCCTGTCATGCTGCATGTATGATTAGACCATCTGTTCAAACTGCATAGTGCTGTACTTTCTTTAAACCAAGGATCAAGCTGATAACTTTCAAACTGCTGCTTCATAATAAGGTGTCATATTATCCTCCTCCAGCTATTTCACACCTCTAGTTATTCCCTTCAAGCAGATTCTAAAGTGAAATTAATGTGGGGGGTCAGTAAAGATTATGCACAGTAAAAAAACAATGGAAAAAGTTTGAGGGAATGTTAACCAGCACTTTACACCTTTATTCCCTGAGGGAGTGGAGTGATCACATACAGTATAGATTAATACCAAATCAACACAAATCATTCATAATTCCCTGGACGTCATGTTGAGAAGAAGAATGGAAAATACATAACATACATAAAATTATAATAAACTACCATAATGTTGACAAAACTGAATCTATTAACTAAGACAGTAATTTTGATATACTCCAGTGATCTGTTCCTCCACTCCTTGTTCAGATAAATGTCAGAACCCTAGAAAGCTGTTGTGTGCAACTTGCCTTGGGTAGCTATCTCCTGTTGTCTCTCCAAAATTGGCATGTACTTCTGATGATACTCTGCTCCAGATCTGCAGACTGTGCCAGCTGGTTCTCTGACTGAAGTGATAAAATAATCCATCTCCACTTTAGTACAGTGGTAAGTGTCCCCACCTGGCGTGTGGGAGACCCGGGTTCGATTCCCACCAGGGAGACAGTGTTAAGAGTTGGACTTGATGATCCTTGTGAGTCCCTTCCAACTCAGAATATTCTGTGATATCACTGTGATATCTCTTTGAATCACCTCAATTAAAGAGTCCTGATTTACAGAGTGAACTCATTTAGAGCTTGTTATAAGATGTTGCAAGATTTTCTGTAATCGTACAAATAATGTCCAGACCATCTCCTAGTGGGCAGGGATGCCACCCACTACATCAGGTTGCTCAGGGGCTCATCTAACCTGGTCTTGAGCACTTCCAGGGATGAGGCAATCACAGCCTCCCTGGGCATTCTGTTCCAGTGTCTCACTATCCAACTTCTTCCTAGCCCGCCTAACGCAATGTAACCTGCTGTAATCTAAGCCTGCCTTCTTTTGGTTTAAAAACATTTTCCCTTGTCCTATCCCTATCTGCCGATGTATAAAGTTGCTCTCCCTCTTTTTTTGTCAGCACCCTTCAAATACCAGAAGGTTCCTATGAGGTCGTTCTCCACAGGGCTGCTTTCAGTGAGTTCAATTCCCAGTATGTACTTATGTTTGGGATTGCACTGATGCAACACCTTTTTTTTTTACATAAGCCGTGAGAAATTTTGTCTCTCACCTAATCATACAACTATTTCAGCTGTGTATTTAGGAGGGAATGGAGGTTTTCAAATTTAATCCTATTCCTGTAGAAATTTTATTCTGAATATTTAATAGTATTAATTTTCAGAATTAAAATGTGCTTAGAAAAGCAGTATGCAAGGTTTTAAAAATGTAGCCATTTCTTAGCAAAAAAACCCGCATAAAAACCAAACTACACACACACAAAAAGCCTAACCCCCAAACCCAAAACCACCAACCAAAAAAACAACCCGCAAGACATTCCTGATAAGCATCAACTTTCACATATTCAAGCCAGTTATAATAAACTTGTAGGTCAGAAGAATTCCTTTATTATTCCTTGGGAGCTATTGTAACCTTATAAAACTAAGCTTGGGGTTTTTTAACTGATCTTGTTTCAGCAGTGTTGTAAATCTTATCAGGTGGTATTGTAAGCCTAATTCATTAGTCAAAATAGGAAAATGGATTTTGTTTATTTAACTATTAAGATCAGGATCATGTGTTTAGAAGACTTACCCTTACACATGGAGAGGAAAACTGTAATATAGCATGTGGGGATTTGGCCTACTGGCTCCCATTAACTTCAATAGGAGTCATGCTGCCAAAGCCACAAATCCCACTTTAAATATATGCTGTGGAGAGATTAGGCTTAATCTGGGCAATGAACCTGAAACCGTAAAAATGTCAAGTCTTTGAAAAGTTTTGAGGTAATATACATACTTATAAGAAATTAGACAAAGGTATGATGCTGGTACAGACTTCTCCCTTGTGACAAAAATCTCTTTTTAGTGTTATCTTTCCTGTATCATTTAAACTTCTGTTCCGTAAGGCTGCTGGCTAAGAGGGGTTTTATAATCTCCTTTTCACAGCTGTCGTGCGTGAATAGATACACAACCCTGTCTTGTGTTTATCCTGTTGACAAGCTGCAACTAGACTGCAGATCACAGCAGGTATTACAAGTAAGCAGCATGTTCATAACTATATATTACATCTTTAGCAAAAGGATTATGCAAGCCCTTAACTTCAATTATACTACTTTTTTTAAAATACATCCGATTTTTGGTAGAGTCTGCAAGAAAACTAGAAGACTGGGAGTATTTAATATGAAAAAAGGAGTGTCCTTTTCTTGACCTACTAGTCTACTTGACACATCTTTCCTACTCCTGCATATAAACACCACAGTAAAATAGTCTGTTTAATAGGGAATATAATCCAGGTAATTAAAATATTTAGATGGGAAACTTTTGGGTAAGATGAAAGACATTTAAGATTTTTTTTTTTTTAAGTCATTTGAATATTTACTTGTACGATTTTATGCTGGTATCGAAATTCTTTCAGATCTCCTTTCACTGACCAAAGATTTGCAGCACCTATTTTTAGTGCTACCTCCTTTGTGAAGCCCTCAAATCTTGTTTATATTTCTGATGGTCTAAATCTTCTAACAGAAGAGCTACAGCCATCCTAAAAGAATAGTTACAGCTCTTTGGTAGCTTGGGTTTTGATGAGATTCAACAAAGTCCCTCTCCAGAGTTATCAAGCCACTGTGGGTCTCAGGTTTTGCCTGAAACCTGACTGTATTCAGGCAAGGAGAAAATAATTGAGATGTCTGGATCATTTTTATGTGAACTACTGACTGCTGGACACATTCTAAACAGAGTAAGGACCAAGTGAACTTTAAAATTGTATTTTCAGTTTGAGAAACTGAGTCAAAGTGGAAAGTTGTCAGCCTCTAACAGTAAAATTGATCTATCTTCACCTTGAATGGGAGGAATTTTGGCAAGGATTTTCTTGGCATGCTTCATCATAAGGAAATTTTGAAATACGGCTTAAAAAATGCTAGCACCAAAAAGCTGAAAGCACCAAACATTGGAAAAGTCTACTTTCTTGCTCACAGGCTAGCTCATGTATTTGTTAGATCTCTATATTTAAGAGAACTCTTAAAGTTGTAATTGAAACCCATCTGTCACTATGGGTGCCTTCAATGCCTTGTGTACAATAAAGAGGTACAGACCAACAGGTCACCCAGCACCAGAAGGAGTTGCAGAATTTGGGCTTTTTACTGAGCAAATTAGTATAATCTAGACCTATCCAGTACATCATATCACCCTGCACGTGCATGTTCACTGTGACAAACAAGCTTCTCGTGCTAAATGTACAAATAGTGTACAAATACTATCTGGCATCACAAATGTTGAAGGGACCCATGCAGGCTTTATAACACTTGGTTCTATCATCTTGCATTTGCCAGCATGTCATATGCTTATGGTTGCTTCCTTATATAATTACTTTGGATGCCACTGTATGAATAAATGGTGTCTGATAATAACAGTCACGTATTGAATTCTGGAAGGAGAATATTACTGACAGTTAAATCAGAAAGTTTGTAGTATAATGCATTATACTGGGTAAAGAATTTAATACAAAGAAAAGATAGTGAAGCAAAAGAATTTTGATTGCTAATGAATAATGTGCTTAGGCTATGTTTGACTTTCAAATGTATACCCAAGACACCATTTTAAGATTACTTTCAAAAGTGCATTTGCATTCAAAGCAAAAGCCATGTAGTTATACTAAGTTCTGAATTGTAATATACGTCTGTGTGCATTTGGCAGACTACAGTCCCTGAAATTTGACTCTTGTCTGCTTCAGTGAGTGGACTGTTTTTTACATCCATGTCAAGTGTAGCACTTCTGCTGTTCACTTAGAACTGCAGCTCCTAGTAAGACTGTCCTTGTTTTAAGTTCCTGGAAAATGAGCAGAGTCTGTCAAGAGGCTGGAAGAGGTTTAGGCTGGATGTCAGGAAGAGGTTTTTCACAGAGAGTGATCTCTCATTAGAATGGTCTGTCCAGGGAGGTGGTGGAGTCGCCATCCCTAGAGGTGTTTAAGAGAAGACTCAATGAGGAACTCAGCAACGTGGCCTAGATGGTGGGAGGCTTGGGTGGATGGAGCATTGTGCCCGTGGTTCCACGGCTGTGGGTTCAATCCCTGGGTGGACGTTCGCTTGAGAGTTGGACAAGATGATCCTGTGACTCCCTTCCAACTCAGAATAACCTGTGAATGGACGTTCTTTAAGAAACTGCAGTAGTCACCCATTCCTGGTCAATCTTCAGGAAATCATTTCACCATAGAAACTAGTAGTTCAGATTTTTATTGGAAGTATTAACACCTGCAGGTTTTTGGCCTGCTCAGAAATGTTTGTTGTTTGCATATTTTTAAATCCCTACTTCATGAATTTCTCGTGGCAGGTTTGACGTGTTACTGTATATCCTTATTTTCTGTACAACTGGATAGATTTAGAGTAAATCAGGTTAACAGTGCTTTAAAAATGTAAGTTTAATAACCTTGATATTTCTCCTACTGATATGTTATCACACACAGAATATTCTGAGTTGGAAGGGACCCACAAGGATCATCGAGTCCAACTCTTAAACAACACCACTGCCTCTCTGGCGGGAATCAAACCCCGGTCTCCCGGGTGAGAGATGGGGACACTCACCACTGTACTAAAGTGGATTTCATCGAGGTTATCCAAGTTATGCATAACAGCATTAAAGGGGAGAATTAAGAATGTATAGGCTCAAAAATGCCATATTTTGAACTTCCTTTTGTGTTTGTTTTAGTTACTAGAATAGGCTTCCAACAATAATTTTTCATACTACTATTTCCAAGTTCGATGTTGAACAGTCTATTTGTTGCAATTGGCTTTTGAATCAGGCCTATCAGGGGATTTCTTAAAAGTTATGTCCCAGTTTGCTTTTGTTTTGTGTTTCAAAGACTGTCTTCCACATCCCCCCCAACTATCTCTGCATGAACCATAGAATGAAAGCAGTAACAGTCCCATTTCACTCCTCTAAACCTTTGCTTTCATGAAACTGAAACACAGCTTTTCCCTATAGAGCTGACAGGTGGTTTTAGTGACTTAAAAGGAGCATAACATTCATAAGACTTCAGAGGTATTTGATGTTTTCCTGAATGCCAGCCCTAGAAGATCAGTGTTTAGATTGTATTTCTGATACACAGTTTTTGTTCCTACACTTGAATTATAATTTGGCTGCTTTCTAAACCTTTGTCCTATGAAGCCATGAATTCCCTAATAGCTAAGCAGCATGATTTTTCCAGATCACACACTACTCTTTCTCAATGTGTATACCCATGCCTGTGATCAAAGCATGAATCTTTGACTTAAATTGCAGTCCTCTTGCGAACTCTGGGACTCTTATTTAGCAGAGGAGGTAAAAGGTTTAGTGCAGCTTTAACGCTCCTTCATCAATTCTCATTTGGTAAATATTCAGGAGACATTCTTTTTTTTTTTTGATGGTTGAACGGCTCTAGAACAAACATCTGGTTCAAACAAATATTCCAGTTTTGACTTTACATCAGTTTACAATCAATTAGAGACAAGCTTTTACCCTTTTCAATCCCCTATGTCCTTTTTGGTTTTATTTCATTATCAAAGAGATTATTTTCTGTAGACATTTTTTAGAGTTACTATATGAAGAGATGGAAATGAGTATTGATGTGATTAAGGATGCCAATAAGCTTCAACTCAATTTCTTCAGAAGTGAAAAGTGCATGTCTGCTGTATATCATACACTCCAAAGAAGCATTTTGTCTTACTTATGCTTAGGCCTGCACAGATCATTTGGATGTTAAGCTTAAGGGATTTTTCTTTCCTATGAAGACAAGAATGAGCTCAAGGTTGAAAAAGAAGTCTGCCTTCAGATACGGTTTTCCCTTTCACTTGGTCTTTTTTCCATATTATCCTAGTGTTTAGATTTCTATTCTGCATGAGGTATTCAATTTAGCTAGCAGTGTATTTTGACTTCAGCTTCTCTGAGCTTGGGGCCGGCTTTCTTCATATCAAAGATCTCTGCTCAGTATTTTTGCTGGCTCTAAGCATTCCCTTGCACTTCACTGATACCTGCAGGCAGCTTGCTGAGTCTCCCAAGTTCTGTGACTGTGACTTCCTTCAGTTTCATTCCTTATGAAGTTTGGTCAGGCGCCACAGAAGGTGGTAAAGCCAATCCTAGGAGTTTTTGTTGTCATCATGAGCATATGGCCATATAAAACACAGGCAGCGTGTATGTTAGCACTAGCAAAACCCAGGTGCCTCCAGCAAAAAGGAAAGTTAATTTATCATGCAAAGGAAAAGAATAGGAATACAGGCTGGGATTAATTAGTGGACTTTGAATAGACTAGAATCTGCCAAAAGCAGATCTATCAAAAGGTCTGTACCTTGGCTTCAGTGAACAATCATTCACATGGAAATCAAAAGGATCCAAGTTCTCTACCTAGATGTGTATTTGCTTTGCAGCTAAGTTTTTGCATCTAAAAATAACAATTACAAATTTGTGGCAAATGCTAAGGAATCCTGAATTGTACAAATGTTTTTATTTTCTAAAAATGAAAACATATCGAGCTGTAGATATGTAGTGAAAAATAATAAATTAATCATCTGCATCTGTGTGTGTGTGTGTGAACTCATTTATCCAACTCATAATATTCCATGAATTCAGTAATTCATGAAGACTTACTTCTCATTATTCACCTTAAATTTGATTTCAAAATTTGTGTTTTCTGAGGACAGATTCTCTCTGGTTTCTTATCAGCATTTAAACGTACTGTGCTAGAATGAATTAACCATAGGACTCATCTGGGATCAACAAACAGCCACAGAGGTTAAGAATATTGAGTAGAGGTTACTGTAAAAAAGAATAGGGTAACTTTCATATGTCAGTGAGTTCCTTTATATTGTTTAATTTAAATATGAATTATACTTGGAAGAGGCCTTAGTATCTTTTTCAGCCTGCATGAACATTTAATAGGATACGGTCAAGTCAAGGTTAAAAAGACAAGGAAACTTTTACTCGTCTATTTTATGTGAAGCAGTTTGAGCAGTCTTGTAAGGTACTATACTTTAGACAGAATGAAATTAATTAATGTAACATCCACTTCTATCTAGGCAGGTAGACAACATCAAAGGCATAATAAGATGCTATATCAGCATGAATTAGCTTATTCACCTTCAGATACATTAGCAGTGGTCGGATTCAGCACATACCAGGACACATACACACTCCAACAAAATACTGTGTGTTGATTTTGCTGCTGTCCCTGTAAGGCAGACAGCATTTGGTGGACACAATAAATCAAGAGCAAGACTACATTTTAAAGCAAATATTTATTTCATTATTACAATAAATAGCTGTCATCCATTCAAATATGGATGTATGTATATATGATCCTTGTGGGTCCCTTCCAACTCATAATATTCTGTGATTCTGTGATTGAGAATCTTCTGAATAATGCAGATGAGGGTTAAAACTTAAAAAAAAATTACCATTTCCGTAGTATCTGAGCATGAGAGTTAGCCCTGATTACTTGCATTTCCACCAACAAGGAGGTGGGCAGTAATTCTCGGACACTTACTTCTGGATTGAACATGTGATTCAAAAATGAGTTTCTACTGGATTCTAAATGTGGTGGAAGTTCAGGGCTAACATCTTCTGCTTGAATTTAAATGTTGAAAAGAAAAAGCTTTCCCTCCATAGAGTCTGACCCAAAACATCCTGCGTTTGGGAGTGGGATTTTAAAATTTGTGAAGTCAGCTTTATATTTGTTCCTTTACGAGATACAATGATCCCCTGGAATTTGCTGTGGTTGGGTCTGGGCAGGTCTCGCGAGTTACGAAATCCGTGAAGATACCAAACTCATGAATATTCAACTACTCCCTGCCTGTAGCCATGCCCCCTCCACTAATAAGGTCTGGAGCGGCAGTCCTGGAAGTGTGGCTCACACTGTAGCACCTCATTAAGGCAGAGGTGCTGTGAAATCCAGGGTCCTGGACATTCTGTGCACGTGCGTGGTCTCACAACTCACTGAAAATCCAACTGTGATTAACTGAATCCACAGATATGCGAGCCACGAATATGTGGGGATCACTGTATTAGAAAACCTAAAGGCCCTGGATGTTGTGTACTTGGACCTTAGCAAAGCCTTTGACACGGTTTCCCATAATAAGCTTCAGGAGAAACTCTTAGAGCATGGACTGGATAGAAGCATTTTATGTTGGGTTAGGAACTGGTTGGATGGACGAGCTCAGAGAGTGCTGGTGAATGGTACCACATCCAGCTGGCAGCCAGTCACTAGTGGAGTCCCACAGGGATCAGTGTTAGGCCTGGCACTGTTCAATATCTTTATTGATGATATGGACGAGGGAATTGAGTCCATCATCAGCAAGTTTGAGGATGATACTAAGCTGGGCGCTGATTTGGCATTAAAGTACTATGTGTTACAGAACTTGGAAGATAAAAACATTTGGTCTTAAATGTTTTGATTGTTTGCTTACTTACTTTTCTTCTCATTTTTCCTGGTAAACCATAACATTTCTCTTGACTGTTTATGGCAGTGCACTGCCTTAGTGTGCACTGCTGAGAAGTAGGGCTGAGACTGCCTTTCCCCAGAAGAGGTCATGTGTCATAGAATCATTCCTTCCACACATTTTGTCATGATTTCATGTTGCACTAGCAAAGTGTCTGGCTCTGCTCTAAACAGATGAAAGAGGAGCTCCTGTTGCAGCTTCATCTGTGACCTTTGGTAATGACCTAATTCAGCTGGTGCAGAGAGTAGGGAGCAGGGTAGAAGCAAGTCTAAGCCTAAAGAGTGCGTTCTTGAGCCAGCACAGGAGTTGCTGTTTTAGAAGGTACATAATGACTACTCATATTCTGACTTTGGTACAGTAATCATTTGCTAAAGGTTTGGTATTTCAAGCTATTCTGAATGTATTCCTTTAAAAACAAGGCAAGACCTTTGCTCATCTTAAGGTCCCTAGCTACAATGAAATGTGCTTCGGGGCACAATAATATTAAAGCTTCATCAAGATTATCTGACAAGCACTATCATTATGGGAACAAAGTGCCTTATGCTTCAGAGTAATGTTTTACGTGGACAGTCTCTAGTCTCCAGACAGTGGCTATGATAAATGAATTGTAGCTATCTTAAATTCATCCTTATTGTAGTGTCCTGGTGCAAATAAAACCTTGTAAGGAACGTGAATCGCCATATTGCTACTGGTTTGGGGGGTTTCTTTTTCTGCTGCTGCCAATGTATTGAAAACACTGAGGAAACCATCTTCATAACCTGGTTTCTGGATGCCACCTTTTCTTGATAAAAAATTAAACGGATCAAATCTTAATGTTGATGTGTTGTAAATACACATCACTCTCACTATATTTTTACAGATGATCTTGAACTAGATCTCAAGCAAAGCTCAATCAGGCTATATTCATACAACACAGAAAGTAGTACTTATATTCATGGTGTATTACATTTCTCTGCTTTACAAAAAAAAACCCCACCTCTAACTTGTGAGAAGTTCAAGAGAATCATGGGTTTACATGTTTTTTTCTTTTTTAAAAATCATATCCCCTACTAGGTTGACTTTTTGCCATAAAATGTCAATTGTTTGAAGCTGCTTACAAGCTGTAGCCTGGGAGCGAGTCCTGAGGGTATGAATTATAAACAGATGGTACAAGTAGGTCTCTGAAAACTGAGGGATACATTCCCGTGTTCCCATTTAATTCACTTGGTTTTATCATTAACGTCACAAAAAGCAGGACTTAGTTCTGAGAGTTACTTTTCCAAGAAAAATTTACCCAAGCTGTTAAGACTTTATTTTGCCTACTGTGCTTTTGTTACATTTACAAAAAAAAAATGTTTTTTTCTTTTTTAACAGCAGACATTTGACAAGGCGGGACTTGTCCTTGTTTCCTTGTAAAGCTAATTTTGACAATTGCAAATTTGCTGTTGCTATGTCATGAGTATAGAACTTTGCAATGTAGGTTTAGTAGTAATCACACTGCAAGCTGACAGGCAGCACATAGTGATCCATCATCTGTACACACCTTCATTTCTTGGTTCCTCATTTCTTATGAAGCATTCCTGCAGTTGGCCATGCAGTTTCTGAAGACCACATACAGAACAGAGGATGTAAAAAATGCCAACAATTTCGTTTGAGATACAGCACCTTACTGCTGACAACTGTGCCTCATAAAAAATAAGGCTAGCACCTTATTTCAAATTCTTCACTCTTTAGATATATTACATTTATTCATACTGTACCTAAATGCATGCATCACGTTTTTCTACTTTCTGTGTATAGCACTGAGAAAGGTCTTTAGCACCTGGATTCTTTTGCAGAGTTCCAGGTGTTAGGAACAACTTCCATTTCAGTCTTTGATAAAAAATAATCGAATGCAACATATTGAGATTAATTTCTGGGAGTTTTGGTAGTTATAGACAGTGGATTATACATTTTTCTGTGTTTTAAATATCTAGTTCTTGCAGCTGATCACTTCAATTCTTTGCAGACCATAGAGGACTAGCAAGAGCAGCCCAAGTATGAAAATTTTAAATTATACTTTATTACATATTTGTGTATGTCACTGAATTACTCAAGGGAAAGAAAGCATAAAAGTGTCAGTAAAAAACCCAACCTGAAATGGTTATTTAATTAAAACAAATACACATAAGGAATTGAGATATTACTGCAGAAATTATTAATATCTGACTACATCTATTTACTATTATTTGCCTATTTACAACTATTTGTAGTGCCACACTTCTCTCCACGCTCTCCGCTGTTGTTTTCAAATATCTGAAACAAAACCGATGTGTCTTGTCTCTAAAAGTGTAGAAATTATATTACTATATCTCAGAGTCCTGACTGCTGTGTGTAAAGTCACAGTTCCACCCACTATGGTATCTTCTCCGCCTTCATCAAAAACGTATTAAAATCTACTGTATTTCTATTTGCAGTATTTTCATCCTTACAGCAGTTGTAGTCAGAATCTTCTTCCTGGTGGCAGGTTTTTAACTAAGTAGCAAATATTTTCGGTGATGTCAGACCAATTTGCTTAACTGACATCAGCATTTATGCCATCATGCCTTCAACAGACACGTATATTAGCTGTAAATGCTGCAGATTTAAATCTCTGTCTCTGGGAAACCTGAAATCACAACCCAAAGTGTTACCCAGTCTTCATTCCGTTGTGTAGGTCGGTATTGCTTCCAGTAAAGCAATAGCATCCAGCCTCTGTGGATCATAATGTTTTTCTACATCTCTGCTGCATGAAAGGGGAGGATAATCCCACCATAATTTAGGTAACCGGTGTCTGTATCTAGTTTGAAAAGAAGAGAGATGTAGAAATACATTGGAATACATCTCAGTGTATTTCCCCAGCTCCTTGATTTTAGACCCGACAAGCTTCTAATGTATGCAAATTAATTCTTTGTTAAAAGGAAAATTTCAAATCCAGTAACAATAATTTCAGTGGAAATGAAGGAGTGGTTTGCTCCCTTGAACCTCGGGGGGAATTCTACCAAATTAATTTTCTTAAGCAACATCATAAATCCAGAGGAAGAAAAAACACATTTAGATAAATGAAAGTCTGTCAGAGGCCACAGTGCTAGTGTTGAATTGGACAATTAATTATGTATTTTGTGCACATCATAAATAGTGAGCAGCTTAAAGGATGATGGCTCAATAATACAGCAAGAAAGAAATCAGGCAGAGTGAATCTTTCATCAATACTTTTCCCCTGTGACCCATACTTCACCAAATGCCATTGTAATGCTGTGATGAAAGGATCAGAGTGCCAAGATACTCAAGCCTACTGCCTGTTCTGACAGCCATAGCTTTCTACCATCAGGAAAACCAGATAACTGGATGTGGTCAAATAAAGAAATGCAGGGGTAGCTCTTTAAGCTTATTAAGTCTCATTATGCACAACTTCATGCACAAGCTAGCTGTCCCGTAATATCAATATAACAAAGCAATGTGTCTGTAGGAACACTTTGATCTCCTGATATCAAAGAAAGACAATTCATACTGCTCCTGTCCACAGTATTTAGTTGTGCAGGGCTGAGAACTCACTTGGTAAACAGAGCCTTACTCATATATGTGCCTGCCAAAAAGGGTCTGAAACAGGACAGAACTGACTGTACCTTGGGATTTTTAATCCATATCTCTGTGTGGATAATGTTTTCCTTTACTCAGTCTAAGACTTCATTTAGGTGTTATTCTCCAAGAGAATGTCTGTTCTGTCCTTTGAATAGAGCCTGTATAGATCTGACTGAGATAATCTCAAACGAGGCAGCTCAAGTACTGATTATGCTGTAGTTGCAGATGTTCAGTGCTCCGTGCAGGCTGCTCAATCTGCCTCTGAGGAGCTGTGTGAATGTGTGGGTGTCCCAGCTGCTCTGAGCTTTGCACTGCACTGGCTAATTTAAAATTAACCTAGGTTCATGAACTTCAGTTGCACTTTTGATGGTAGAATATCTAAGGGCTGCAGTGTAATACTAACTGACTGGCTGAGCCAGTACATCTTCAGGTCCTCATTTTGAAAGCTGTACCCATGGATTTAGGCATCCTTCCTCCTTAAAGTTTTCTTCATTTTAACAGTAGGAAAAAAGTCTTAACTAGTATAAACAAAGTTTGCTGTTCCTGGATGGTAAGTCAAGCAACCTGACTTCATTTATATCCTCTATAGATGTCTATTTCATACTCTTTCTTGTCCTACAAAATCATTCTTGAGAACATGATCATGTTTTACTTAACCTCATTCTCTTGAATTCCTGGACATTCTTTTTCTTCTAGAGAAATTTTGACTTTGGACATAACAACTATCGGCTAGGGGATGAGTGGCTGGAGAGTGGTCAAATGGAGAGTAGGGAGTATTAGTTGACAAGAAACTTAATGCAGTCGGCCCTATTGCACTTTGTGCCCCCCATATTGTGGCTTCACATCTTAGCGGCATGAATTTTTAGCGATTAAGGAGGACCAGTTTCACAGCTGCGCATGCGCAACCTGGTATGCATGAATATTCAATTAGGCAGTCATGAATATGCAAATTGACCCACACAGCTGTGGCGGCAGCCCCACCGCTTCCTCCTGACCCTGGGACGGTGGTAGTGGCGGTGGCACTGCTGCTTTCTCTGTCCCCAGAATGGCAGCAGCAGCACCACTGGTTTCCCTGGCTTTTCCCCGGCTTTTTCCCACTGCCAGCACGGCTGCTGTGGCAACTGATTCACACCAACACAGTGCCAAAACAGTACTCAGGGGCCATGTGAGGGTGTGGGGCAAATTTGCATATTAATGAGCTGCCATTCAATGCAGAAGTAGGGCTTTGCAGGACCCAAATAAGACCGTGGGTCCGTGGTATAGGAGACTCGACTGTATGATCGAACACGTGGCTAAGAGGGCCAATGACATCCTGGTCTGTATCATGAATAGGGTAGCCAGCAGGACTAGGGAAGTTATTCTCCCCTTATATTCGACTCTGGTCAGACCACATCTTGAGTACTGTGTCCAGTTCTGGTCTCCCCAGTTTAAGAAAGATCTTGAATTGCTTGAAAGGGTCCAAAGAAGGGTGACAAAGATGGTGAAGGGACTGGAGAACAAGCCCTGTGGGGAGTGACTGCGGGAGCTGGGGTTATTCAGCCTGGAGAAGGGGAGGCTCAGAGGTGACCTCATTGGTGTTTATAACTACCTGAAGAGAGGTTGCAGTTGGGTGGGTGTAAATCTCTTCTCTCAGACTACCAGCACCAGAAGAAGGGGACATTTTCTTAAGTTGTGCCAGGAGAGGTTTAGTCTAGATATTAGGAAGAGCTTTTTCACAAAGAGTGTGATTCCTCAGTGGAATGGTCTCCCCAAGGAGATGGTGGAGTCGCCATCCCTGGAGGTGTTTAAGAAAAGATTAGATAAGGAACTCATTGACATGGTCTAGATAATGGGACGATGGGATAGGGAGTTAGGTAAAAACAAAAAGAAAAAAATTATTCTGAGATTAGCTTTGATGGTTAAGGCATGGTGCTCATAACACGAAGGTTATAGGTTCAATCCCTGTATGCACATTCACTTAAGAGTTGGACTCGACGATCCTTGTGGGTCCCTTCCAACTCCAAATATCCTGTGATCCTGTGAATTTCTCCATTCATCCCCCATTTGCTGTTTTCTCAGAGGGTGTAATTTATTTGTTCTATCATACCAACACAACAGGATGGATAACTGTCATGGTTTGACCCTGGCTGGATGCCAGAGACCCACCCCAACTTCTCCTGACGGAGAAAACTAAAAAAAAAACAAACTGGAAGATAAAACTGGAAAATAAAATAAAACTGGTCACAGGCAAAAGAAGCAAGGCAAAACTATAAATAAAGAATATAAAGGGTTTATTTCTAACTAACAAGATCAGAACTGCAAGGGAAGCATCATTTAGAAGGCAATCTTTCTCCCCCCACCCCTCCTNGCCCTGGCAGCACAGAGAGCTCAGGAAAGAACTGAGCTGTTAACCCCCTCGCTGCCAGAACAGCAAAAAAAAAAACCCTAAACCATAACAATAACAGACCAAAGCTTTTTGGAAAAGGTACATCAGCCATACAGATTCCACTGACCAGTGAGAAGGGGCAAGAGCTGCCCATTCACCATCAGGCTATGAAGAAAGACATTCTGCAAGTATACTGTGAATTCTTTGCTTGTAATGTGGATCTGTTGTTTGCAGAAGATTGTTGTGGCTAGTGCATAGCATAGTTTGGATGTAAGGCTGGCTAGATTTTTCTGGGAGATGGGGATAGAGTAAATATTTGAGTACCTTATGGGTTTATTATAAAACTTGTAAGATTTCATGTAGAACCCGTTCTTGAAGATTTTGAAAGCTTATTCCTGATGCAGCTTTAGATCTATTAACTACATCTATACTAGTAAATGGAGAAGGCTGGGGCATTTGCCTGAACAGTGCCCTGTTTAATTTTGTTTAATTGATAACACTACGCAATTTGCAGTACAGTCGGGTCTCCTATACAGTTATACCCCCTCCATCGTGAGGAATGGAACATGTCAAAGGCCTTGCAAAACACTAAACTGGCGAAGAACTGCAGGTCGTTAATATGCATGCAGGCCATGCCCATTGCTCCACCCCCTGAAACTCTGGAGCGGTGTGGACAATTTTCTGCTTCTTCCCTCGGGCTCTGTGAGCCGGGGAGAGCAAAGGGAACCGTTTGTGAGCGGCTGCTGCGACCGTGTGGGCTCGCAGCCCAAACCTCACGCCGCTGCTCCCCCTCCCCCAGCCCCATGGCCCAGCCCCAGTGCTCGCGCCGGCACCTGGGACCTCGCGCCGCCCCGCACATGCTCGCCCTGCCTCCGCAGCGGGGAAGGGGTGTCCCTGAGCTCTGGTTGGCATTCTTGGATCCTGGTAAAACCTTAACTTTGCAATATTGCCACACCCTGTGCCCTTATGTCGGGGCGGGGTCTTCGGTATTGAAGTTTCTTTCCCTTTAACATCCACCAGTCTCGGTAGAGGCAGCGCTGCCCGGGCTTTGACTGGGCTTTGAGTAACAAGGAATGGCATGTCTTGTGGTGGTGCTGCGCTGGGTGTCAGCGGAGCACACAGGAGCAGGTCAGGGTGTCGCAAGTCTCTAAACGCCGTGCCCGAGCCGCCACCACACCGTGCCTGAGCCGCTGCTGCATCGTGCCTGAGCCTCCGTGGGGGTGGGGGGGTGGCGGGGTCAGGTTGGTGTGGGAGTTTCTTTCCCTTTAACATCCACCAGTCCCATGAGAGAGGGGCAGCGCTCCCGGACGGCCCCATAGGGCGGGGGAACAGAAGCCCCCTCCCAGCACACAGCTTGCCTCACTTTCGTGAGGCAGTTTCCCCATTCAGGGACGGGCACACAGTGCCGCCATTGCAAGCCCCCTCCCTGCAGGGCGGGGTGAGTCCCACCCCACAGGCACTGCGGCACCACCCCTCGGCAGAGCAGAGTCAACTGCGCATGGCTGGGGCGGCTCAACTCGCAGACAGCTGAATCATAATTGCGAAAATTTGCTTCGCAAATGGGCAAGGTTGTAATGGAGAAGTCTTGATGCAGTGGGGATTCACTGTATTGTGCACCTATGGTCTTATTTGGGACCCGTGTAGCCTGACTTCCGTGTTGAATGGTGGTCGTGCCGCCATCCGGGTGCGCCTGTGGCCACCGCGGCCGCTCATACTGCCCTCACTGCCACCCGAGCCACCACCACCACCTGTTCCGCTGCCTGTTCCGCCGCCGCGGCAGGTCACACATGTACAGTTACAAAACAGGTCTCCTACATAGCTAAAAATCATGCTGCTAAGATCTGAAGATGCAATATGGGGGGTGCGAAGTGCAAGAGTGCCGACTCTATCAGACAAGGTATAGCTGTAGAACAGATATCACATTGGCATTTTCTGGATACCTCTTCCAGAGGCATTTCTTTTCTGAAACCTAAGGGTGTTAACAACTTGCTACATATTCATAAAGAAATCTTAAGTTATCTGATTAACATTCTCAGACCAAATTTTTCCCATTGTAAGCAGCTAGCACGTGTCAAATGTATTAGTTAAAATAATTTTTTTTCCTTTTAAAACTTAAAGCTGATTTTCAAAAAGAAGTACAATAAACCCTCGGATATCGCAGAGGACGGGTCTCGGAACATGCTGCGATAAGTGAAATCCGCAACATAGTAATAAATAGGGTAAACATGGGTTAGATTTAATTTTTGATAACCATCATGCCAGTTCTCAAACTCTAAGGAAGGGAGATTTTAAAGGAATTAAACAAGATGTAGAATTCCTCAGCAAGAGTTGCTGGGTGGAGGTCAGTCAAGGACTCCTTTTGTCTTTTGGCTAGAGAGCTAATGGCTCTTGATGGGCCATTTGGCCCCTGATGGCTAGGCAAGGGCAGGGGTGGAGTGTTCTTTTGGCTTTTTTTGTTCTTATTTGCTCCTTGTTACCATTGTGTTACTGTTTGTTCTCCCCCCCCCC
>WEKX01021780.1:129281-152574 GCA_013390025.1 Pitta sordida
GTAACAAGGAATGGCATGTCTTGTGGTGGTGCTGCGCTGGGTGTCAGCGGAGCACACAGGAGCAGGTCAGGGTGTCGCAAGTCTCTAAACGCCGTGCCCGAGCCGCCACCACACCGTGCCTGAGCCGCTGCTGCATCGTGCCTGAGCCTCCGTGGGGGTGGGGGGGTGGCGGGGTCAGGTTGGTGTGGGAGTTTCTTTCCCTTTAACATCCACCAGTCCCATGAGAGAGGGGCAGCGCTCCCGGACGGCCCCATAGGGCGGGGGAACAGAAGCCCCCTCCCAGCACACAGCTTGCCTCACTTTCGTGAGGCAGTTTCCCCATTCAGGGACGGGCACACAGTGCCGCCATTGCAAGCCCCCTCCCTGCAGGGCGGGGTGAGTCCCACCCCACAGGCACTGCGGCACCACCCCTCGGCAGAGCAGAGTCAACTGCGCATGGCTGGGGCGGCTCAACTCGCAGACAGCTGAATCATAATTGCGAAAATTTGCTTCGCAAATGGGCAAGGTTGTAATGGAGAAGTCTTGATGCAGTGGGGATTCACTGTATTGTGCACCTATGGTCTTATTTGGGACCCGTGTAGCCTGACTTCCGTGTTGAATGGTGGTCGTGCCGCCATCCGGGTGCGCCTGTGGCCACCGCGGCCGCTCATACTGCCCTCACTGCCACCCGAGCCACCACCACCACCTGTTCCGCTGCCTGTTCCGCCGCCGCGGCAGGTCACACATGTACAGTTACAAAACAGGTCTCCTACATAGCTAAAAATCATGCTGCTAAGATCTGAAGATGCAATATGGGGGGTGCGAAGTGCAAGAGTGCCGACTCTATCAGACAAGGTATAGCTGTAGAACAGATATCACATTGGCATTTTCTGGATACCTCTTCCAGAGGCATTTCTTTTCTGAAACCTAAGGGTGTTAACAACTTGCTACATATTCATAAAGAAATCTTAAGTTATCTGATTAACATTCTCAGACCAAATTTTTCCCATTGTAAGCAGCTAGCACGTGTCAAATGTATTAGTTAAAATAATTTTTTTTCCTTTTAAAACTTAAAGCTGATTTTCAAAAAGAAGTACAATAAACCCTCGGATATCGCAGAGGACGGGTCTCGGAACATGCTGCGATAAGTGAAATCCGCAACATAGTAATAAATAGGGTAAACATGGGTTAGATTTAATTTTTGATAACCATCATGCCAGTTCTCAAACTCTAAGGAAGGGAGATTTTAAAGGAATTAAACAAGATGTAGAATTCCTCAGCAAGAGTTGCTGGGTGGAGGTCAGTCAAGGACTCCTTTTGTCTTTTGGCTAGAGAGCTAATGGCTCTTGATGGGCCATTTGGCCCCTGATGGCTAGGCAAGGGCAGGGGGGGAGTGTTCTTTTGGCTTTTTTTGTTCTTATTTGCTCCTTGTTACCATTGTGTTACTGTTTGTTCTCCCCCCCCCCCCCTTTTTTTTTTTTAATTAGAATTAAACAAGATGTAGAATTCCTCAGCAAGAGTTGCTGGGTGGAGGTCAGTCAAGGACTCCTTTTGTCTTTTGGCTAGAGAGCTAATGGCTCTTGATGGGCCATTTGGCCCCTGATGGCTAGGCAAGGGCAGGGGTGGAGTGTTCTTTTGGCTTTTTTTGTTCTTATTTGCTCCTTGTTACCATTGTGTTACTGTTTGTTCTCCCCCCCCCCCCTTATTTATATGTAAATAATTGTTACTTCCTTTTTCTACCTGTTTTGACTGAAAGCCCCTTTGATTCAAAAGGTATAGTAAAGTAGATAAGGAGGTGGGTTTTTTTCCTTTCCACTCTAGGAATGTTCCCAACTTCCCTGAAATGTATTGTTCTAATCTAGGACAAGGTGGTAAAGGTGGAGAAAAAAACTCCTGTGATATACTGACACCACGAATAATGAAGTGTGAGGGAGCAAGGGATCACTATACTTGTTTTTCTCCATTTTTGCACATTTTGAAAAGTGTGGGGTTTTTTTTCGTAGAGGATCAATTTGCTTTAAAATTCAATTTTTTAATGTTCTAATCAATATCACCATCACCATCATCACCAATACTATCTGTATGCACCTAAAGCAAATCATAACCAAAGCAATAACATTGTCAGTCCGTATCACTCTATGTAATTTCACAGAGTTCAAAAACCTCTGTTTTCACTTTCCTTACGTGAAATCTCAGAACTACGTTACTGGAAGGGAAAAGAGAATCTTTCTCTGTTTTCCATGTTATCTAATTGCAAACACGAAAAATTCAGGAGAGAGGAGAAAAGAAGATGCTACAACCCCATGCACCGCTACCGGCTGGGGGAGGAGTGGCTCGAGACTAGTGAAGTGGAGAGAGACTTAGGTGTACTGATTGATAGGAAACTCAACATGAGCCAGCAGTGTGCCCAGGTGGCTAAGAAGGCCAATGGCATCCTAGCCTGCATCAGGAACAGTGTGGTCAGTCGGTCCAGGGAGGTTGTCCTCCCCCTGTACACAGCGCTGGTCAGACCCCATCTTGNCCTTTCTCACTTTTTGGAAACCAAAATGAAATAGAATTTCTTCAGTTTCAGAATTCTGTAATAATTGTATGATCAATAGCATTCATGAAAATAATCTGCTTTTGCTGAAATTAATTTCTAACTGAAAGGAATAATCTGCTTTTGCTAAAATTAATTTTTAAGTGGAAAGGTAAAAATATACACTCTGGTGGACAGCACCTCCCCTCTCTGCCCCCTCCCTCACCCCAGCCTGATAAATCATGTTTCCAACTCAAATGCAACAGCTTTGTTCTGTTTTCTATTCTGTTTTTGTTACAATAAAGCAACAGTGTTATTCGGGAATACATACACACCAGGAGAAATTGAGAATGAACATCTATTTTAATAGCGCAATAAGATGCTCAGATCTGATACCAAAGTACCATTCTGAAGAGTATATTTATATCTATATTATTTAAATTATTGTATTAATGACATTACACTGCATAAGAATCTAGAATGAATCACACTATCTCTTTTCTAGGAAAACTTTTTCTCCGTAGGTACTTCTCAAACAGACAAAATTATATTCTGCCAAAACAATTCTCCTTTTTAACAAATCTACTGATAGCTCCTTTGTCTTGCCTCTTATCTTACAGGAGGTCATAAAATATTTTGTCAGTGATTCATGAGAAATACATATTAGAAGTCGTCTCATATCCGATTGTTAATTTCCTTGTCTGTGTGGAAGTGGGAACGCATTATTCCATGCCCTGAAATCAGAAGCAGCTTCCTGTCATTTAACATGTCCATTAAAAAGTGTCGTAGTGAAAGCAATAATGGATGAATAATGAAAAGTGCAGGAGATTGGTATGGTTAATTACAAATGAGGTAATAATTCACAATTCATCCATGCCACCCAGAGAAAGTCGACTGGCTGGAGAAAACCTTGAAAATGCTGTGTGAAATCAGTTCTGTCTAACAGAGCAGCCCATGTTTGGTACCTGGATCCAGGGTTTGTAACCTTCCCATGAGTTCACCTTCCTTCTCCACTCTTCACATAGGCATCTCTGTCTACACAAATATCCAGTTCATGATGCCAGGTCCAATCCCTGTCACTATTGCTGTGTTTAAACAGGAGCAGCAGGTCGAGATGGGACTTGGGATTGTACAGGGTAAGTGTGTTGCAACCTGAAGGCTGTTTTTTTTTTTTTTTTTCCTGGTGTGTGGAGTTGAAGGCTGATTTTTTTTTTTTTTTGTAAAAGGCTATTGCATACCTATTCCCTGTAATGGTCTCCTCATCTCCCTTCTCCCACCAGTATCCATAGCGTGAACTTCCAGACTGAGCTGTACATGCAGATGGTGGTTTTGGGCTGAATTTTTTCAGAATGTGTTCTGAATTCTTCCTGAACAAGATGGTTTAGTCAATTGGCCATCTGTTTGAACTGAATGCTCTAAGCTGGCAACAGGAAGGATCACAGAAATAGTACTTGAATAGTAGTGTTTTACAAAACCTGGGAGAAAATTTTGTTGGATTTCACATAGGAAGCATAGTAGAGAGAAAACTGAAACCAGACTTCTGACATTTAAACCCATTGTCCCTCCACCTCACTTTAGTGTGCTGTCTCACCTTCTGGGCTGCATTTTGACAGTTTCTACTTTGTGTGTAGGCCTGACATTAGATAAAAAATAGGAAAAAATGACAGCCTTATCAAAGTTCCTGATAATTTCCTGTCAGGTATCTCATACTCTTTTTCTTATTACTGTTCAAGTCTGTCCAGCTCTTGGAAGCAAATCTATGAATAAACTTTTGGTTTTTTCGTCCTTTTGAATCTAGCATTACTTTCAAGATACTCTGTTCAGCTTTTCTCTTAATCCAGTAGTTTCCTCTTGTGAAAATATACATATTGCCCCATGATATATCCCTTACCATGGAACTGAAGGTTTCATTTTCCACAGGTCTCTTGGTCCTCCTCAGTCCTGTTCAGCTAAAAACCACTTTTGATTCTCTTTTTTTTACTCTACTACTGCAATTAGGCCCCTCAATAAACTGTCTCTTCCTCGAATTCATGATAACTTGTTGAAAAAACAAGAGGCAGGAGAAATCCATAGATTTTAAACTTGTTAATCACTGAGTTGACCCTTCTTCAAAAATGACCTTTCTGGCTCTCTGAAGTGGAAGGGCTTTGTTCACCCCAGCAGGTCTCAGTGTGCCTGGTGATCCTGAGGCCAGTGTGAGAAGCAAAGAGATCGATGCGCATAGGCTCAGGCTCTCCCCTCGACCAGTATGTTCAGGTATGGCATGGAAAATGATTGCAAACAACTATTACCTTAGTGGATAAGATGTGCAAGAAATGAAGGAAGGTCAGACTGGGCCTTGACCTATTTAATTTATGTATGTAATAGACTTCTACAGAGGCTTCTGTAGCTTTACTCCTGTCCTTATAATTCCCTTGGCATGAACATTAAGAAGACTTACTCTCGCTTAATCAAATTTTGAACTGATATTTAGGGGTTTGACTCACATACTGGTAAGTGATTGACTCTAGATAAAGTCTAGAGGGAGATTAATTCAGTTTAAAGTGCACATTTCATAAGTTACCTCATCTCTGTTTCTCAGAAAAATTTCTTGCTTATCTATATTGACTTCTACGTTTATCCACCTTAGGTATGTTCTTCCACCTTTTGCTGTCTTGTGACTGTTTTCATTTTCTATTTTCTTCTGGAAATTCAAACACCAGGCTGAAAACCTTCCTTTGAAATGCATTTGACCTTGTTTTTCCTGTGAAGCTGAGTCTCTTTTCCATACCAGAATATTCTTCTTTAACACTCTATTAACCCCTTCTGGAAACTGAAGACCATTAAACTTCTCCATAAGCTTCAGTCAAATTTCATTTTGACGCCGAATAAGAAAAGTGTGTGAGGGATTAGTCTTCCCCTTGAGACATCCCTTATTTGCACTTTTAGTGAGTTGTTTTACTTCAGAAACTTGTCCCTTTTTTAGAAGTGAATATTACAGAGCAACAGCCTGTTACCCCAGGACATGTGAAAAGCAGCTATCCACCAAATAGTGCACACCTTCCTCCACAAAATTTCTCATTAGAACAAGTGAATACGTTTACATAAACAATAACTGAAGATATTTAAAAGCAATGAAACATACAAATATAGAAAATACATAGCCTGGTAGAGATAAGCATTGCATACCTAGCAACAGGACCTGAGGCCATGTGTGATGTTGCTGACGTTAGAAGACTATCTAGAATTTTGTTTTTCTTTGTTTTGCCATTAAAAATAGTGCTGCTCCTTCAGTCTCTTAAGTATTCCCCCCAAAGAACTTCCAAATTTCATTTTAGAGGTATCTGTTTAGCACCAAAAGAGAACTTAGGAATGAACCTCTATAAATTGTGGAAGGTCAAAGGGACAGAACGCAAGAGTGGACCAAGGTGCAAAGTTCTTTGACAGTGCAGGTACACAATGAAGCTGAGCTGAGCTTTATTCCAGCTCAGGAGATGTTTGAAGTGAATCTGCCCAATTTGTGTCTGCCCCAAACCCAAATGTGGTTGATAATTGTTCATATGTTTGAGGCTGAGTTAATTATATTATAAAAGAAATGTCTGAAAGGTTTGCAATATAGTCATCATAAAGAATGAGTGTATAAAACAACACAAAGGAAATCTACATGGGACTGTTTTTCTTAGCTTTATTGAGAGAAGTGAATAAAAAGAGGCAAAACATCAACTGCTATAAATGGATTTAGGTCCTGCCATTTTATGATGTGGTGAAAGGATAAAGGGATAGAGGATTTAATTTTTTTACTGACTAATTAATAAAGCCATGTGGATTCCTTATTTAGTTTACTTTTCTCCTAAGGTACTATCAAGAAAGGTAAGATTCCTATTTTAACTCAGTGATTTATTAAAGGCTTTGGAAATATTAATGAGTTCTGAGTCACAAAGAGCTGACATTTGCTTTTGTGCAATGCTCTCTCACAATCCATGGTGATGAAGAATACAGTCTTCTATGAGGCTTGTTAATTACAGAGGGTAAGTTTCCTTATACCCATTAATGAATAAACGCTTCCTGGATCTTCTGCATCCTTCGTGATGAAGCATTTAAATCTCAGCTTCCTTAGACTAAAATGTAATGTAAGCTTTGCATCTCAATTGAAAGGGCTTGTGTGGTTTTTTTGCTGTTAGAACTTAACTGGAGTTATGCCAAGTGCATCCAAAGACGAGTCCTGAATAATATTTAGTTTATTTAGCATAGAGCTTCACAATAGTATAGAAGTCTATTATTACAGATCTTTGCAAACTCTGGGCAGATTCCCTCTCTGTGGTGATGACTCAGGCAAAAGAAAGGAAAATCAGTGGATTTCTTCTGCCAGAGCCTCCTACTCACAATGAGGGATAAAAATGCCGCATGACAGAGGAGAAGAAGGCTTGACTGGGTTGAATTTGAAATCCCCAAACGCTGATACATCTGCACATCATCCCATCGTACTGTGTCTGTGGAGGGCCTCAGAGCATGATATGTGTACTGAGTGTGATGTTTCCATGGGCTGCAGAGTACTAAAGTGAGATGATCTGTGACACACAGGACTCCTAGATGTAGAGAGGTGGCTGTCTGGGGTATCACACACACAGAATCACACAGAATATTATGAGCTGGAAGGGACCCACAAGGATCATCTAGTCCAACTCACCATCTAATACCCGTATGTGGATGGAATGAAAAAGAGATAGTCTCTCTTTGTCCTCTTGTGCATCATCCAACACATAGGTGCTGCAGTTTTGTCCCTTTGTGTGCTCTTACTGCAGATGTACTTTAGCAGCAGGACGTAACTCTGAGAGGCAGCTCCACTGCACTCACAAAGAGATGTATAACATGTTTGTTACAAATACCATTATGTGCTTATCCAGATGATGACGGAGAAGGGCTTCAGATGCGGATTTACTGAGTTTTAGTCTCTGAATGGTCTCCCATTGTCCAATGATGACTTCAAACTTAATGTCTTTAGGAACACTGGATATCAATCTTTCTGAAAGACATCTTTCTTAACCATGCTGTGTCTTATGAAATCCTGCTTATACTGTGGGTGACTTTCAGAGAGGAATAAGAGCACATAACAGTCATCAATACCAATTTCTAGTGCCCTAGAATATTTTTGCCATTTTCAGTGCAATGACTAGGGGGGAAAACCAAACCAAAACACCTCCCTCAAAACCGTGGTACTAAAGTAATGTTTTATGGTTCTTAGACATCAGACACCAGTATCAAACGCTCTATCATTGCATGCAGGGAGATGATCCAGCAGGAGAATATGTTTTATACAGAAAGAATGATCACTAAGTGGCACAAAAAAAGGACAAACAACCAATACTAGAAAGAGCTTTCCAAAAGCACATAGCACCTCAGCATTGCATCTTAAGAGAAGGAAAATTTCACAAATCTCACCATGCCCACTGATGATATTGTTCCTCATGTTATTTGGTCTGTATTACCTGTCACATACAATGCTTACGTGATCAGTTAATGTGTTATTTAGCACTGAAGTTTTTACAACATCCAACTGCATTTTCTGTAAAATATTCCACCCACATCTATTTTGCCTCTTATAAGAAATATTAAAGGTGTTCCTGTCATGCTGCAATTTGAAATCACAAGATACTGGGTGAAATTAACATTATACATATGCAGCAAATATCAAAGGAAGGGAAGAGAAAAAGAGCATGCTTATACACACTGATGTATGTCATGGTGTTTTCTTTTGAGGGGACTGCCTTCTGAATAATCCTTTATTGTAACCACAAAATTGCAGCAATATGAAATAACTGTGGATTTTTTCTCATTTATGGTTTTTTGTAGTCCTTATGAATTCTGTTATATAAAAAAGATAGAAGACTAAAGATTAAGATCTCTACGAAGAAGCAAGATGTCACCATTTAACATTCTTTTCCAAGGTGTAACTTTCATCTCATTCCTTGGCCTTGAGTCTGCTTTTAATAATGAAAACCAGGAACATCAAACAGGTCAGTGAAATTCTGTCAGGGTAAAGGCAGGGCAAGCCCTCAGCTCCCTAGTGAAGAGCCACCAATCCCTAGCTTACATTTTATAATTTGAGGATTAAACAGAACATGCTTGTGTTTAAAATCAGTATGGAGAGAGCTGTGGATATGTCTATTAATTATTTACTACTTCTCTAAACTTACATGGTTAAAACTAATTTTAATGAGTTAGAACTTAGTTATCTTACACTTCAAGAGCTTAAATTTTTTCTGTGATGTTCCCTTGGTGTTCTCAGATTTATGCATGTATTTATATTCACTTTGACTAAATCCAATCTGGGCAAGAGTCTGAATGATATGTGTTCATTTGAAATATAATTATCAGAAAGGACAAAGCCTCAAGCCTCCAGGTAATATCTTTGATACAGTCTATATATTTTAATGGCAGTTAGGATGTCTATCATAAAAGTCACTGAGGCATGGGAAGGAGAGGTTCTTTAAAATTCACGTGGAGTTCTGCATATGAAGAGGAACCCACTGTACTTTTGTCTTGGGGATAAACAAGACCAAATGTTAGCCCAACTTTTAAATACAGGTTACCTAGCATAGCTGATTTTGACCCATGACTAGTTTCAGTATAAACAAATACTGAAAATAATCTTACAAAGTGGAGAATCTAAAGTGTTGTCTATCTATTTAATCAGGGATTTATATTTATTATTTCTGACAACAATAATAAAATGATATTCATTTTCCAATTAATATTAGCATGAATATTGGCTTATGCTATTATGTGTATCAAGACACAAAGAAGAAAAGCTTTCCTGCTGCTTTACATAATTGAATAATGCTAGTTTAACATTTGCAGAACCTTTAGGGAAGTATAATGAATTCTGCAAATACTCAGATTTACATACTGGAAACAGAAACAACTGGAAAATTCCAAAACTAATCTCTTGTTTTTCATACAAAATAATGTTGACTTTCTTAAAAGAAATTTGAAAATCAGAACACTGTAATGTAACCCTTGCTACAGAGCTTTGCTTGCATTTGAGCATTAGGAAAGACTCAGATTTATACAGATAATGAAAGTCTCTCAGTTCTGAGTCTGATAAAATACACATTCAGCACAAAGCACAGTTTTGGGAGCACCCAAGAACAGCTTAGCAAAGAAGAAATCATTGACAACCAGAAGTCACCGAAAACTCCAGGACATTTGAAAAGGTGAAAACTGGGGTAGATAACTTTGGTTCAAGTCACTACATGCTTGAAGCCTAAAACAAACCTACCTTCACTGATGGCCAGCCATAGCCCAAGGCTTTGCTGCCAAAGGGAGTTGTGCTGCCCCAGGCTCCAGATGTGAAGGGTGAGTGTCCAGCACCCAACACCATGCTGTAATTACCCTCCCTGATCAGAATGTGACCCTGCATTCCTTTCTGTAACAAAACGAGAGTAGCCCAGATTCTTTTACCTTGACCATTTCACAAACCACTAGTTTTCTTTGAAACCTGCAACTCTTGTTTACTAGCTGTGAATTTCATTGTAGGGAGGAAGAGGAGTTAAAGTCTACAAATATGTAGCTAACACCTAACCAAATGAACTCTAGTAATATCTTCTCATTCAGAATATGTCTAGAACTGCATGAACTAATGCAGGTTGCCAGGTATCTTTTCTGCTGCCAGCTGTGGATGTCAGTATGTTGCATTGCTTTCAAAAGCAAAAACATAGTGTTTCAAAAGGAAGACATAGTATGAGATAAAGATGCAATTGCAGCTCCATTTTCAAGTTGGAAAGTTAATACATTTCTTGAAATCTAGGGTTTGATTCCTGTTTGTCCTTACCTCTCTCTTACAACTGGCACTCTCTCAGTAAATCTTGCAAATGGGAAGCTGCAACTGATTTAATGTTAATGGAAAAAAGTCTTAATTTTTATTTCAATGAAGATAACTATAGTTCAATGAATTTAACAGAAACTTGACTGGTGCTACAATTACGAATTGTTTGCCTGTCTGAAATACAGCTCCTCATTCATGAGATTCTCATCATTACTTTCTTAAATCCCTTTCCACAAATTCAAGAAGTCAAGATCCTCTCAGGGCTGGTTTTGCTTTTTCCGCCTGCTCAGGTTCAGACAAATCTCTGCTACCGGATTCTATTCAAAGCTGCCACTGCTGATCTTGCCCTGCAACATTGTCTTTGTGGAGTTTGACATCTCTGAGCAAAACAGGACCCCTGCAAGGAGCCCATCAGATGATCTGCTTATTGTCTTTGATCTCCCTACCTGAGAGTTTGCTCAGGGCAATGACTTTCCCTAGGCTATGTCTTCCCCAATATTTTTCTCCTTCAAAATGCTCATAAGCTTCACACAGGGCTCCTAGGCTCAGAATGCAGACTTACTGCAAGAAAATGCTGAGTCAAAAATGCACTGGTGCTGAGTAATAATTTATGTAAATGAAGCCTTCCCACGCTCACTTTTTGCTTCTCCTACAGGGGCAAGGAAAGGTTTTTTTTTTCTTAAGCCTTCTGGTTTATTGCATTAATAATTCATAACCAGTGTGCTTTATATAGGCTGTGGCTTACTCAAAGCAAACTTAGAGAAAGCCATTTCTCCACCAATGTTCATCAGAGTGGATTTTCTTAAGAGTATTCAGCTTTCCAAAACACAAATTCTTAATTTCTGTGGTGAAAAACCTGTAATTCCATGAACTGTATTAAATTAATTGTTGACTTGTGCCTTTTCTGCAGAGTTTAAGACATGCACAAAGCAGGGAAGGTAGGGTTTGTTGCAGTAGATTCTGAAGAATTAACGTTAGGTAACAGAGATGTATCAGTAGAAATCCAAATCACTGTGAGGGAGGGCTTGACTAAACATTTCTGTATAACTTCATTGTAAGGACTTAACATATTAATGATAATGAATTGTCTTGAAATTCTGTTATTTTAAATGTGTTACAAAAAAAAGTAACTTTTTACATTTTACAATTGCAAGTTAAACTCTTTACTTCCCATGAATAAATAACAATTTCTAATAATAAATATTACAGAAAGCTAGAAATGCTTAGTACAAAAGGATGGTTTAACATGACAGGATAACTTTGTAAGGTGTGATGTCTCCAAATAAAATGGTAAAGAAAGGCTGTGAAAGCAAGACAGAACCCAGCAGGAGAAAGCAGATTTGCCTGGTTTAGGACAGTAGTCATGGTAAATAAATCTGGATTATCGATTTAGCTCTGCCTAATGTTATGGTCATTTACACAGTACATTATTCATGTTAAGTAAAATCTTGAGAGGCATCTTTAAGGTTATATCTCTATAACAGAGATGCTGAGTCCTGGGAATATCTCCTGCCTAGATTCCAGTTTTTGTTGCAGAATGACAAAATCACAATGGAGGCTGTCTTGCACAGAAGTCCAGCAAGGGTCAGTCACATAGAGATGAGCAAGAAAAAAAGAAGTGTTGAAGCAAATTGGCAGTCTCCAAAGAGCAGAAGTAGCTGCAAATGGGAGGTAGAGAAGAGGAGGGGAAGGAAATGAATAAATATTTGAACCTCTGACAGAATATAACTCTTTTGTCAAGGCAGTATTTATGTCAGGTAAACTCAGTACTTAGAGAACTAGTCCTCCAGATGTCCTCAAGAAACTGAAATTTTCCAGTTAGCTGGACAATTTCTTTTGTAATATGTAATATCTGTGTGACAGCCTATGTCTGTTTGCTAATGAAGGCATAGTCCTACTTTTAGCTGAAAAACAGGAATTAGCTGAGTAAATACAATTTTAAACCCCAGCCCTCCCGGAGTTCTCCATCCTGAAAGCAAAAATCAGGAGTACAGCTAAAGTACTGATACTAATGGTCTCACAAGCACTTAAATCAGTTATGACTCCTACTTAAGCATCCCCTGGGCTCTCTTTGTTGTCGGAAAGCGATGAGGCAGCAGAGGCTGAATCTTATCCGCTTATAGCAGGAGTACAGTTGTTTTTTTCATTAGGAATTATAAAACTGAACAACAAATTGCATTCCATCAGGTTTTTTCATAATGGTTCCTTTCAGTTAGAACTTTCCTAGTGAAGTTTTATAATTCTTCGGCCTCACTCAAATCCCTCTTGAAAGCTGTAATAAAAAGAAAAACAATTATAAAAGAGTTAACTTTTTAATCCCAGCCAACTCGGACATGCTGCTGGAGAAAAGAGAGATTAGAAAATAATTTTCAGCCACATTCTGACAAGGAGAAATTGTTTTCCTCAAAAATTAAAATACTATACCTTCTAATACAGTTACAGGAGATTATCTAGAATCCACAGTAAGATAAATACTCGGGATTTCTTCTAGATGTTACTGTTCTATTAAATTGAAGGCTGCAAATGAAATAGAAGTAATTCACACCCACATGAAACATGACAAGAATGAAGATAAGTCTATGTTACATATTAGGTCAAGATCAGAAGCAATTTATTTTACAACATTTTACAGTATGCCATTTTTGTAATTACAGGTAAGTGTTCAGATACTAGTTGTATTAAAATGATTTCAGGTGTAGGGGGGGAAAGTCACATTTTGTTAATTTAGTTATATAAAATAGTGCTATTTCAAAAGTAAAATTAGGCCGAAACATTTTAGGCAGATGCATATAACAAATATTAGGAAAGGAAATTAACACTATTAGGTTTTGTCTAAAGCTCTTTTGTTAACCCAGTTCTTTCCATTTCTTACACCTTTTCATTGTTGAAAAGGCTAAAAATCTGGAGGTAGCACAATGTGAAGGTGAAGTGACATTCCAATGCAGGGACAGACTGAGAGAGTAAATTGAGAGCTGCTGTATTTTGCAAAGAATTACTGAAGAGAGGAAGAACTACAGACCTCTGGCCCTATGGAAATGGAGTATGGGTACATTGTCACTGTATCACCTGCTGTCTTTGCAGGAATCCAGGAAGCTGCTAAAGTAGAACGGGAAATAAGATTTCACATACGTAGAACTGTTTTCTCCACCAGTTCATAGTCTCCTGGAAGGAACAACCAGGGTGGAAGTGCTCGGGCAGACTGTTCTCTCTCCTCATATCCATTTAGGAGCCTAGTTCCCTACTGTAACTTAGAAGAACAGGACAATTGTAAGTTGTCTTCTAACCTAGTTCAAGCTCTTTCCTGCCTCTTTTTCCTGATTTCTTGCTTGCAGCAAGGAATAGTTTGGCGAGCCCCCCTGATCTGTAACTATTTCAAGATTAAACATCTACTTAAGGAATTCATTGAATGGGATGAAAAGAATGGGTGGCTCCAGGTGCCACCTGGGCTGCTGTGTGTCTTCCTGCATGTAGCAGGGTGTGGGTTGTTGCAGGTGTCCTCAGGTGGTGCCCATGAGAGTGGGAATAAGGCCTTGCTTGGCTCTGTTAGAAAATGCTGCCTTGGTGATGGTCAGTAATACAGTTATCCCCTGCATATTTGCAGCTCCCATATCCATGTATTCAAGTAATCGTGGTTGGATTTTCAGTGAGTTGTGAGGCCATGCACGTGCACAGAATGTCCCGGACCCTGGATTTTGTGGCCGGGAAGCACCAAAGGGTGCTTCCTCTGCTTTAATGAGATGCTACAGTGTGAGTCACACTCCCTGGACCGCCCCTCCAGACCTTGTTAGTGGAGGGTGTGTGGCTACAGGCAGGGAGTAGTTGAATATTCATGGGTTTGGTATCTTCACTGATTTCGTAACTGGCGGGACCTGTCCAGACCCAACCCCCAGAGAATTCCGGGGGATCACCGTACCAGATAGTTACAAGTATTGATCAATGAATTAGCAAGTTACTTTTTCTTATCTCGTTTTGAGTTGTGATCACAAATACTTAAAAGTAGTGACAGGCAGGTCGGAATGTATGCATGTGCAAAATGTGTACATTATGATCACAGAAACAAAGCAGAAATATGAACGAAAACTTAGTGTAGTTGTTTGTCAGCCTTAAACTTAGCTATGTATTAGGTCTGAAGATCTTGTTATCAAATGCTCATCCCTTCTAATTACGGGGATTAAAGATTAATAAACAGTTGAAAATAAACAGCCATCTTGAAAAAGTAGGATATTATGGCTGAAGGATAGTTTTTGATATGTTTTTTGTGAACCTTGAGAATGTGGATGTGCATAGGCAACCTCTTAAAGCCTTATCTAGCTGACTCTTCTTTGGCTTATGCCATTTCCTTTGAAATTCTTAAAATCATTGGATAAACTTAATGTTAGGAAACGATTTTTCACAGAGTGTGTGATTGCACATTGGAATGGACTGCCCAGGGAGGTGGTGGAGTCACCGTCCCTGGAGGTGTTTAAGAGAAGACTGGACGAGGAGCTTAGTGACATGGTCTAGCTGGGGGGTGTAGGGCTGGATGGTCCTGGGTCCCTTCCGGCTCGGAGTGGCCTGTGCGACTGTGAGGGAACTAGGTTTGTGTTACCGCTCTGGGATGTGCTTTCGGTCTCTGTACAGGTGTTAGATGGTGAGTTGGACTAGATGATCCTTGTGGGTCCCTTCCAACTCATAATATTCTGTGAATCTGTGAATGTCAGTGTGTTTTAAATAAATACTGATACAGAAATGTAGTAGCAAAGTAAGAGAGATTTGGTTTAGAAGCCAATAATAACAATCCTCTGAAATGTGTCTGGTTTTCAGTTATTAGGAGAAAGTACTGTTCTACTGGGCACAAATTGCAAAATCCCATTTGTTTTCTGCTTAGCCCAGGGGAAGTTATCATCATTACCATCCCATATGTATTGCATTAAACACTTCAACTCATTTTAATAATGCTTGCAAGTTTAAAATTAGATTCAAGAATCAAATTATTTAAAATACTTTTAAAATGAATGAACCATGAGATTACTTGAATTGTTTTGAGTATAATCATCTGTATTTAAAAATATTATTCCTAAAACATTTAATTTTGGCATCCAAAAAGAGATTAATTTTGCAGACTATTTTTATATTAGGCTTAATGAAATCACTTAAATTCAGATGTTCAAAGTAACCAATGATTTGTAGCTGTCTAATTAAGACATTTTGGAATGCCATTATCATAAATCTTCCTCAAGATCAAAAATTATATCATTTGGGCCCTGCAAAATTGTAGTTAAGATACAGCACCTTAGTTGTGATGTAAATCAGTTTCTAAATTACTTGGAAAAATAGTATGAAAGTAGATAATTTAATGCTTACCTAAGTTTTTTAAAGCCTTTGAGGACTTTAATGAAGCACTTAGGCAACAACTGTGTCATGGACTTCAAGTCAATTAAATGACCAGGCTGTAAAGCTTAATTAGCATAATGCTGTGATGGGTAGGAAGCAATATACTGCCACTAATCTCAGCCTTCTTGTTGAGAATAGAGAAAATTATCACGTAAAGAGTCAGCTTGAAGTATTGCACAAAAAGTCCTGAAGTAAAACCCCAAAAGTTTTGAAATCATGGATTAAGGCAGAAGGAAGTGAAAGATTGTCCACATCCATGTCAGCAGCTGTTTTGCTACGTGCAGTGTAAAACCTTTTAGCCTAACAATTTGAACGTTAACAGTGGATTTCTTACTCTAGTGAAAAGGATAAAAAGAAGGAAAAAAGCCAACTTTTCTCAAAACTTACCTTTCAATTTGGCTCCTGTTCTTCACTGAGAGATGGGGAATGAGAAGCAGACAGAAGGTGCAGGATTCTGTATTTCAGTAAGAAGGGCCTGACGACAAATGGCACAATAAAATAAGTTGAATTCTGTTTTAATAAGACTGAATAAAAAGAGAAATACAGGTAATGAGTAAATTATACATCCCTTCAGAGGCTGTGAATGCCACGTTCTTGCAGCATCAGGCAAACCCCAATAAATAAAATGACATAAAATGCATAATTAGCAGAAGGATCCTTATGGCATCATTGTGATGGTACAGGGACACAGAAGGGGCCATCACAGCTCTATTTGTGCCTGTGTATGGATGGACATAAGGCCAAACGCAGGTGAGCTGTGCATCTGAAATGGGCTTGCACTGTGAGAGGGCACAGAGCAAAGTTTTGACACAGCCTATTATACATTTCAGTCCTCATATTTCTCCCAGGACATCACCCAAGACCATGACAAATTACATGTTGACAAATTACATGTCAACAAGTTGCAGAACTCAAAGATGTATGGCTGAAACACGACAGATTCTCTTGAATATAAACAGTTCTTATTAAGGCCACCTGTAAATTTTACATCTGGCCAAAAGAGAGTAAGTATTGTGTAGCCTCAAGATAAGCATAAAAATGTGAATGGAAAGGTCACATTTTTTTTCTTGACAATAGCAGGAAATGGAAAACTAGGTAATTCTAGAGCAGAAAAATTTAGTCCTGGAAAGTCCTTTTAAAATAGGCAGTAAAGTTTCCGCAATTTCACAAGACCAGAGGAGAGCTACAACACTTCATTTTTCTTATCAGAAACTCCACCATCGCCAACAAAATCCAGGCAGAAAACCCAGTCGAATTAACCTGTTTTTTTCCTCAGCTGTAACAAAACTCTGCAGCCATTTCTAATCAGGAAATCAGTTGACTTTCATAACAAATCTAGAAAAAAACTTTTGCCAGTAGTTTTAATATAAGTGCTTGCTTTTTCTTTTTTTTTTCCTTCATAACGTGCATAAGGTAGTCCATCTGTTGTTTGTCTGAATCAAATGAATTGCCCATTTTGACTTCGCATTTTTTACCTGATAACTGATCATCGTTAATTCACAGCGGGCATAAATTAGAGAGAGAGAAAATTCTCCTTCTAAAAATATAATATAGGAAAAGCCATGTAACAATGAAACAAATACATATGAAACCCTGAAGGCAATGATAGGAAGAAATTAGCATATTTAACTGGTTATGACGCAAATATATTCTTTTTTTTTTTAAATGGGTAATTTTTGGTCTTTGTCTCTTTAGATCTTTTTAAAATATCTCACACTGAGATATTCTAAAAAGGCCCTTTTTTTGGTCAAAAGAGCCAAAACGAGCAACTTTGTTAACTTTTCCTTTTAAAATATCTGTAGAAACTCTCATTAAGGTTAAGCATTGATGGTTTCAATGGCACTACAAAGATGACAATTCTCTATTATGCATTTAGATCTACTGAGCATAAATGGGGAATGAAAGAAAAAGCACAGATGGAGAAATAATTTTCAAGGTGGTAAATATCACAATAGACAAGCAACATCATCTGGTGTAAAAAAAAGATTTCAGCAACAGACTTTCTGCCCCCCCACCTTCCCATTAAAGTCTTCCATTAAAGATATTGCCTGAATCTAGCAGTCCTGACTATTTCATTTTAACCAGTGGATTATGATACATTGTAGCAGAATAGTCTAGCTAAACCTTTCTACAAAATAGTGTGTGAAAAGAAAGTGGTAATACAACAGGTTTTGTTTAGTGTCACCATAAGAGGTAAACAACTTTCAGAGAAAAAAATCAGCGTATCACATACAAAGGTAATCTCACTAAAACGTCTAGCCAGCATACCTGTTACAAAGATCTGTTGTCGTGACAGTACAGAAAGCTTTGAATAGTCCTGTGTCTGAATTGTCCTCAGATTTTACAAAGAAGTTTTAGCATCCAAAAATTCAGAGTATGAAGTATGAAATGTATCACAGAAGAGTAAAAGCTATCTATTCATGATGTATGGGATTTGAGAAAGAAAAGGCCTGACAGATTCAATCTCACAGCAAAGAACATTTTCATTACCCAGTTGTTAGTTGAAGGCAGCCTGGTCAAACAGCCACAGACTTATTCCAGTGACACAGAGGCATTTATTCCATGTGTGTACGTGGTTTTTTGTCAGATGATTCCATTGACTTCTGAACAGTTACTTCGGATTACACTGATACCACTAAAATGAGGTAAGAAACCTCAAAAGCCTTAGCCAACAGTGACACTTTAGCACAGTGGTGAGTGTTCCTGCCTCTCATGCAGGAGACTGGGGTTCTGTTCCCACCAGGCAGGCAGCGGTGCTGTTTAAGAGCTGGACTTGATGATCCTTGTGGCTCCCTTCCAACTCAGAATATTCTGTGATTCTGTAACAGTCCCACCACCAACGTTCAAAAAAAGCTCTGACTTCAAGAAATTGATGCAGTGTTCACAGGTATATGTTAGGAGCCTGATCACAGACCCTTGTACAAATAACATGAAATAATTTGAATACAGTGCTCAAAAAACCCCCCCAAACCCATTGATTGATTGAAGAATGGATTCCAGACAAACAGGAAGGAAAACATCTCCCGCTAGATGGGGTTGGTGATAGAGAGGTAGGGTTGTATAGCACAGGTTTATTTTCTAGTCAGTAATAGCTAAAATAGCAAGACAGGAGCCACCTGGTAAGGATGGGAATGCAACACTAGCTTGAAAAGAAAACATTATAAAAATAAAATTTTCTGAGTCTGAAATCACACAAGGCAGTTGTAAATCATGTGAGCCTTTTCTGGCAGAAATCAATTTTTTTATGTTTTAAAGAACTCTCTATTTTACTGTTATTGTCTGTTTTATAGACCAGATGCTTTTTTTGTTGAACCCTCTGGCTCAAAAGGAGGAGTAGGTTGGGTTTGTTTCTGTTGTTTCTAAGACTGTAAAGGAGTTTGTTGAAACCTATTTGTGATAATAAGAAGGAATTGTACCCTAGTAAGTTTTAGATTCAGTGATTCTAGGACAAAATGGAATTTCCTGGGTGATGTAATATTGACAAAAGTGTCACCAGTCAGAAGTATTGCTCTGCTTACATGGAGGCAACAGTGAGTTTTTAGTGTCTTAGAAACAAATACACCAGCTTACATCTCCAGCAAGTTGTCATTTGCAAACATGGTCAGCAATAAAGCTACTACCATGAAGCCAAGTAAGCCTGTGGGGAAAATTGCTCATGAACTAATCTCAGTGGTCTATAAAGAGTTGTTAGCTCATTCAAAGTGAGCCTTCCTTCTCTGCAACCAAAATATGTATATTTTCTATGTAACTTGTGGAAATATGAAATTGCAAGCTTTCTTTTTGATACCTATTTGCCACATCTGAGGTCCTGAATTTCATGGGTGAGGTGCAGTTATCTGTGCCATCCTAGAGTCCATCTAATGCATCAGGAATCACTTGGTGCAAGAGGTGTGAACTTTGTAATACGTATATCTTGTGATGGAGATAGTGCCTTCTTCCTGGGCATCCTTTGCTGCTCTACCTGCCTGTTTGCTAACACATATCATAGGGGCTTTTGAGTTCTCAGAAGCTGCAACTTAATTTGCTAAGGATTCCGGGTAGGAGAGCAGTGCCATTCAGTCAAAACGCAATGAGAGAAATTATTCTGCACTGTGACAGCTTTTTATAGGCCTGTTTGCTAAGAATGCAGGAACCTAGTCCCTCATTCCATTATCCTGGGGGCTAGAGGTCACCTCTTGGGTTACTTGCTAATAGATTGGAAAGCTGTGTGGTATTTAGAAAGGAAAGTTCAAAGCTACGTGAGTCAGAGTGAGTTCCTCTTTTATTCTTCTGCTGTGTCAGATACCATAGATTAGCAATTTCCCTAAGTGATATTTAATGCTAATTACTTCAGGGTCAATGAGCTGTAACCAAAAAATCTTTAATAGGGCTTTTCTCATATAAGGTTTATAATGAGTATTTCTTCAGACCCATTTCAACTCTTCAGGTGTATCTGCCTGTACCTAGCCCACAATAGCCTGGGAGCTGATGTTCAGGTTTTTGTTTTTCCAGCTTCACTCATCAAATGGACTGCCCAGGGAGGTGGTGGAGTCCCTGGAGGTGTTTAAGAGAAGATTGGATGAGGAGCTTAGTGACATGGTCTAGCTGGGGGGTGTAGGGCTGGATGGTCCTGTGGGTCCCTCCTGGCTCAGAGTGGCCTGTGCGACTGTGAGGGATCTAGGTTTATGTTCACCACTCTGGGGTGTGCATTCGATCTCTGTACGGGCATTAGATGGTGAGTTGGACTAGATGATCCTTGTGGGTCCGTTCCAACTCATAGTATTCTGTGATTCTGTGTGAAATACAACCCCTGCTCATGCAGAGAGGCTTCACAGGAGGCACGTCTGTGCCTCTTCTCTTTGCCACAGGACAGCCCTCTCCTTGTGCAGCGTGCTCCTCTTGGCACACTCCTTGTGCTGTCAGGTTACAGATTCCAAAACAACAACACGGACCTGTAATTTGAACTCAGCAGCCCAAACGTCTGGAAAGGAAAACCGCATTTTCTAATCAGATTCGCTAGCATTTCAAATTGCATGTATTGCAGAGGAGTTTGTGTCACCTCCTGCCCCACCACCTCCTTTGCTGCAGCGGTTGTAAGTTTGTTTGGTTTTTAGTTATGAACAAAACAAAACAACACTAGGGGTTTTCTTTCTAAATAAAAGACAGGAATTTGAGTCTTTTGGAACCATAATGTAACTGAGAGTTACTGAGTGGAATTGAGTTCTTTTTTACTGAGTTCTTTTCTTGGGAAAGCTAAACCATATATTGTCTTTTTTTTTTTTTTCCTTCAAGTCATCTCAGTTGTGCCAATCTTCAAATATAACTCAGTCCCATGAGACATGGGAGAAGATAAAAGTAATAATTTTGAGTGGGTTTTTTTATTTATCTTTTAAGATCTTGAGCTTTAAGTTCTTAGCCTTATCTCTGGTATCCAAAGGCTAGAAATTTGCTTTTTAAAGAAAAGCTGAAAATCTGATATAATCATATGGCAAAAGGGCTCCCTGAGCTTTGCAAATGTTTGACCTAGTGGAAAAAAAACTTTACCATTTTGTAGGTTTTGACAACAGTATTTTCTAAATGGCCAGAGAAGGAGCAGTCTATTCTTTCCCTATAATATTAACAATATTCTTTACATGATCAAGTGCTATCAAGTGTGATTAGAGATACATTCCTAGTGGTAAAAACAGTTAACATTTACAGGCTGCTTGCTCAGAGGCACTATAATACTTACCTAGAACAAAAATTGATGATTTAAAAGTAATTGTTCATAGTTTATTTACTAAAATAAACAGAGGTTTTTTTTCCAGTTGGCCAAAAATATACCAAATTATTTTGGTCAGTAAAATGAACAGAATTGACCTAAGCATCTAAAACTCTGTTGTTTTTCTCTCAGTCAATAGTATTGGCAAATTGACAAATGTATTGCTGTAAATTTACAGAAAACCAAACGTAGCACAGCTCATAAATTGGTTTAAGGCTGCCATTTGCTAGGGAAAATAATCCATGCCATGGAGTTCCTCCTGTTGATGTTTTTCCATTCTGAGCAGAATGTTTTAGACTGCTTTTAAGCAACAGAAATTGAAAGCAAGAATGGGTTTGTAACCTGTTACTTGGGGCATTTCTCGTTCTGATGAAACACCTGAGCTTCAGAGTCTGCTCCAGTGTGTGTTTGTTCTCTGCGGAGTGTACAAGTACCAACAGAAGGGATTTGGGAAGTCCTGTCAGAGAGGGCCTTGCCTCACATCCTGGTTCTCAGACAACACTCAGGTGGAGGCTTGATGTAGGTAGAAATCTCGTAAGAAGGGAGGGAAATTGAGCAGAGACGACTTGGAGAAGTTCACTTTAGCATTGATTAAATTGGAGTTTTCATTTTAGTATAATTCTTATAACTTTTGTAACAGTGGAGAATGCAATTACATAATGTGGTACAATCTCATTAATGACACAACTTTTTTTGATTTTAAGTTTATTACCCTAATTTTGTGATATGTCCCTGATTAATATTGCAGAATGCTACAGTGAATTATTGTAATTTTATTAGACAATTCAGTTCATATTCCTCTACCAGAAATGTGGATATAGGTCAAAATGTTAAAAATGGTTTGAAAAGCAAAGACTGATTTTGAACTCTCCATTTAAATTTTTATAAAAAACCCCCCAGGAATATCTCCCTTACACATGTAATTGAATCGCTGCTATGTGTTTACACAATTGCAAAGATTTTGCCATTAGAAAATGAGAAATTAAAACTATTGTGTGTGTGATGCTCAGCTATTATTCACAAAAGATGAACTGTATCAAATGCACATTCACAAAAACTATATTCCTCTTTCTTCCTAATAAAATCATAACCCAAGAAACACAGAATCACAGAATTCTATGACTTTGAAGGGACCCATAAGTATCATCTAGTCCTACTCACCATCTAACGCCCGTACAGAGATCAAACGCACACCCCAGAGTGGTGAACATAAACCTAGTTCCCTCACAGTCTAACAGGCCACTCCGAGCCAGGAGGGACTCACAGTACCATCCAGCCCAACACCCCCCAGCTAGATCATGTCACTAAGTTCCTCATCCAGTCTTCTCTTAAACTCCTCCAGAGACGGCGACTCCACCACCTCCCAGGGCAGTCCATTCCAATGAGCGATCACTCTCTCTGGGAAAAAACGCTTCCTAACATTCAGTCTAAACCTCCCCTGGTGTAGCTTAAGGCCATGTCCTCTCATTCTGGTGTCATCAGCCTGAAAGAAGAGGTCCACACCCACCTGACTGCAACCTCCCCTCAGCAATGAACAATGAACAGCAATGAGGTCACCTCTGAGCCTCCTCTTCTCCAGGCTGAACAACCCCAGTTCCTGTAGTCATTCCCCACACGGCTTGTTCTCCAGTCCTTTCACCATCCTTGTCGCCCTTCTCTGGACCCTCTCAAGCAGCTCAACATCCTTCTTAAACTGGGGAGCCCAGAACTGCACACAGTACTCAAGATGTGGTCTTACCAGTGCCGAGTACAGGGGAAGGACAACCTCCCTAGTCCAACTGGCCACACTGTTCCTGATGCAGGCCAGGATGCCATTGGCCTTCTTAGCCACCTGGGCACACTGCTGGCTCGTACTGAGTTTCCTGTCAATCATTACACC
>WEKX01021780.1:152840-215452 GCA_013390025.1 Pitta sordida
ATTTGCCCCCAGCTTGGCATCATCTGCAAACTTGCTGATGATGGACTCAGTTCCCTCGTCCAAAGATATTGAACAGTGCCGGGCCTAACACTGATGCCTGTGGGACTCCACTAGTGACTGGCTAGGACAGGAACAACATGTGAACAGGGTTCAGCCTCCTAGCTTTCTCTCTCTCTAGGTGCATATTCTCTCCATGTATGGTGCTGCAGAAGATCTGCACAAGATTTTATGTTTATAGAAAGAGGTAAAAGTCGTAGGGAATCTCTTCCTGGAAAGAATAACATAATGAATCATCCTTGTGACTTTGAAGCAGCCAGTGTAGTTCCCTGTGTTGGCATTCACTTGAGAGTTGGACTCGATGATCCTTGTGGGTCCCTTCCAACTTGGAATATTCTGTGATTCTGTAATCCTCAGCAAAGTCTCCTGACTCATTCTTGGAAGGCTACCTGTCTTGTCAGTGTTCTTCAGTCTAATTTATTATGTAATTACACACCTACACACCAAGTATACATTTAGCTGTGATTTAGTCATGATGTGAACCCTGTGGAGGGAGTACCTGTAAAGTCATGGAAATAGTAATTTTACTTAAGAAATAAATACCACTGTTACTCATTCTCTGTTCAACATCAGCAGTATTGATCATAAAAGAGGATCCCAGTTGCTTTCTACACTGTTTCTTATTTTTTGTAAGAAGTAAAAGCATGAGCTAACTGTTCATTAATTGAAAAACATTAACAAAATTTCTTGTATTAGTGAGGTAACAAATATATCCTTTGGGTTTTCTTGTTACTCCTATGTATCTACTTAATTTTTTAAAATGCTATTTTAGCTAAAGGCTGCACAGAAATATTTTAAGGTAAATATGCTGTCAATACTCCCCATTTTGCCTAAATAAAAGGCATCAGAATAATACAAGGGTTTTGACCTCACATTATTTCATTTTTAACTACCTCTGTAAATCAAAAATGACATATCAATGTACAGTATCTAAGCTGACTTCTAAACTATTGCTAAGTATATGCTTTCCTAAAGTTCATTTAGGAAAATTCAGAGGTATAGGTAGACAGTTTATGAAGTAGAGCTATAGTGAAAGAAAGAATTTAGACTCTAAAAATGGCATACATAATTGGCTGCTTGAAAGTGAATGTCTGAATCAAACCTTATGCTTTTTTAAACTAGAAGAAATGAAAAGCGGATTATAATCTTGCAATAAAAAGTGAAGATATACTTCTATGGGTAATGGAAAAATACCTTGGGTTCCTTTCTGAGCTCGAAAAGCAATGATAACAAAAGAATAACTTTATATGCAGTGCTTTCAACTGCCAGAGACCAAGATAGGAGCACTAAAATTGACAGAGCACGCAGATACTATTTTACGAAAGAGTTATTTTTCTTTTCAAGTTCTGAGTCATTCAGCGAAAGCCAGAAGAGTGAAATCCAGTCTCCTTAAAAACGCATTCCAGAAAATGTTGACATTGCATTTATATAGCATTAAGCTTTTTATTAATTATGTCCAAACTATATGCTCTATTACTTGAAATAAACCACATTTATAAAATAAGATTTAAGCTGTAAACCCTGGCGCTAATACAGTAAATACAATAAACAGGTGCACTCTGCTCTGGGTTAAGAACTGGCTGGCTGGTCGAGCCCAGATAGCAGTGGTGAATGGTGCCACATCCAGTTGGGGCCAGTCAGTAGTGGTGTCCCCCAGGGATCAGTGTTGGGCCCAGTCCTGTTTAATGTCTTTATTAATGATGTGGACGAGGGAATTGAGTCCACCATTAGCAAGTTTGCAAGTGACACCAAGTTGGGAACAAGCGTTGATCTGTTAGAGGGTAGGAGGGCTTTGCAGAGGGACTGGGACAGGCTGGAGAGATGGTCTGAATGCAGTAATACGAGGTTTAAAACATCTAAGTGGCGGATCCTGCACTTTGGACACAACAACTCCACACAGCGCTACAGGCTGGAGACAGAGTGGCTGGAGAGTGGCCAGGCAGAAAGGGACCTGGGGGTACTGATTGACTGAACATGGAACGAACATGAGCCAGCAGTGTGCTTAGGTGGCCAAGAAGGCCAATGGTATCCTGGCCTGCATCAGGAATAGTGTGGCCAGCAGGACTGGGGAAGTCATTCTTCCCCTGTACTCAGTGGTGGTGAGGCCGCACTTTCAGTGCTGTGTCCGGTTCTGGGCTCCTCAGTTTAAGAAAGATGTTGCAGTGCTTGAACATGTCCAGAGAAGGGCAACAAGGATAGTGAAGGAACTGGAGCAGATGCCCTATGAAGAGAGACTGCAGGACCTGGGGTTGTTTAGCTTGGAGAAGAGGAGGCTCAGGGATGACCTTATCACTCTCTACAACTCCCTGAAAGGAAGCTGTCACCAGGTGGGGTTAATCTCCTCTCCCAGGCAACCAGTGACAGAACGAGAGAACACAGTCTCGAGCTGCACCAGGGGAAGTTTAGGCTGGATGTTAGGAAGAAATTCCTCACAGAAAGAGTGATCTCTCATTGGAATGGTCTCCCCAGGGATGTGGTGGAGAGATTGTCCTTGAAAGTGTTTGAAAAGGGACTGGATGTGTCACTTAGTGATATGGTTTAATTGATGAGATGATGTTAGGTAGTAGATTGCACTTGATGATCTCAAAGGTCTTTTCCAACCTAGTTAATTCCGTGACTCTGTGATTCTGTAAATCTGATGACCAAATTTATGTCATCTTCCTAATAGTGTTTTATTTTTATATATAGTCATTTACTCCAGGCGTGTTGAAAAGAATATATGGATTTACGCTAAAGGAAGGCAGGTGTAGATTAGTTATTAGGAAGAAATTCTTTAGTGTGAGGGTGGTGTTACACTGGAACAGGTTGCCTAGACAGGTTATGAATTCCCTATCTCCAGAAGTGTTCAAGACCGGGTTAGATGGAGATTTGAGCAACTTGGTCTAGTGGAAGGTGTCCATTCCCCTGGCAGAAGCTTGAAACTTTAAGGTCCTTTCCAACCCAAACCATTTGATAATACTATGATTCAAAAATCTTGACCAAGTGGTTTCTAAGTTTTTAAAGCCAAGAATTTTCATTCACTTCAGGCTGTGGGCCTTGCAGTGCTCTGGCTTTTGTCTAGTGTAGAGCATGTTTCAAGAGTGAGGCTGAGGGACAGAAAGACAAGTTACCTGAATGTGCTCCAAGTAGGATGACCTGACAAGTCTGAAAGAACCTGTTTCTTAGGCATTTGAATTTAAGTGTTATATTAATACCAACTCTCCAGTTGGTTTTGGAGTTCTTCCACCATGGCTGTATATCCTAAATAAATGTCAGTCCATTTCTTTCTCACCCAATCACCTCCAGCGTTTGAAGTGGAAGCAGAAACTGCATAACTTTTTCTCCACCAGCTGAGGAGATGGATTTTGAAGAGTGTTAGTAATTAGTTAGCAGATTCCACTCTGCTATTTATATAACATAGATGTGGTCCAGATCCTTTCTGATCCGACACACATTGATTCTACCTAATGAACCAAAATAAAGCTATTGCTTCTGAAACTGAATCCTTTTTTTTCCTAAGCCATTATAACAGCTGCCTATGACAGAATTTCTCTTACCAAGAAATACTGGAATGTTTAATCTTTCACTAAGGGTGGTAGTGTGTTGCAAATGCCATACGTTTTCTGGAAGAAAGTTAGCATACTGTGTTTCCTATGAAGATGAACCTTCCCCACTCTTTCTAGAAGTTGTGTGGGAGCCCTGAAGGTTGAAAGTTTCTGTTTGATATTACTTGTTTGTTTTTATTGAAAAGTGTGTACCATACACAGACTATCCTGCTAGCTAAACTAGAAGTGTGATGAAGGAGAAGATGCTTTATTATTATTAGAAAGAGAAACCAGGCTGCATGATCTACTTACAGCAGATGTTGTACTTATCTGACATATTTATCTTGCTGGAAAGACTCAACAAGGAGTTTGTATCATTTCTATCGCAGTATAGGATCATACGAAGGTACTTTCCTGAAACGACACTGAAATTACAGTATAGAGAATGACAGGCTCAAATGGGATAAGCTTTCAGCATGTTAAGGCTTATGGTTCGTGTTGAATTTTGAGCAGTAAAATAATTTTCAATTTTGTTTAATTGCTGCAACATTTAATGTGTTCAAAATATTTTAGGAATTTTGTCAAACTCTTTAAAATGGCTACCCTACAACTCAAACCTAAAACCTTCTAAAAGTGTACTGAAGATAGAAAAAGGATCTCAGCATTATTTCTGTGGTCTACAATACTCTCAAGAAAATCATAGCTTCTACTGAAATAGAAAATAATATTGGCTTTGACTATGAAATTTCTGAATTTTTGAGACCTCATGCTGATTATATTTTGTACTGAAATGCCATTTAATTTGAATTCAATATTAGCAAATTTATTTACTTTAGGGAGTCAGTTCCAGCTGTTGGTCAAAGAGTAAAGATGTCCTATAATTATTTTCTTTTACAAAAGTAATCTCCAGGTCAGACTGGCCTGCCTGATTCTGATTTGTATGTCTTTTCTATGGTATGGCAATAACCTGGCAAAATTACTTGGATTGGCATTTTCACAAAATTACTAAATTTATCTCATATTCTTTTACGTGTATTTTGCTACAATAGACATCCTAGTCATTTGGAGTGGCATTTCCAATCTGTCTTGATCTAAAAGCTGCTAGAACAACATCTTCAGAATTTTATGTCCCTTCTCACAAATATAAGTATATTAGAAGGAGAATTAGGAAAATACCTGTCAAAAGCCCTGATTTTATCAAGCAGTAAAAACTGAGAATGCATTTGCTGCCTGGTTTTTTTCACCCATAAATCTTTTGGAAATCTTTTGGAAAACTTTATGGGAAATAAAAAGTATGAGCAGAAAAAATTATAGATATACTTTATACACATACATTTCCTCCTTTCTATTTCAAAGTTGATTAGACATCTTTCACCTTAGCATAATGGGAGAGCTACAAACAAAAGTGGGATGGTGCTTATCATGATTTCTGCAATCTTATAAGGGCAAATACTGTTAAAACCAATTCAAGAATTTTTTTTTCTAGATTAAGGCCATGTCTTATAAATTAAGAAATAGTGATAGTGATAATAATAATAATAACAAATCCCATAATAAGAATAATCCCCTCCCCAAATGAAAAAGCTAAACACCCCTCCACAATAATGCCCTCTAGTTTTTTAGAAGAGGGAATGTAGAAATCCTGATCTGGTTGATCTGAAGATTTCTTTTCAAATTTTAATCTTAAAGAGCTTGCACTGCTTTTCAATATTGCTTTTAATATTGACATTATAGAAGGAATGGCTTTTCAAATAGGCATACATATTTTTATATGCATTTTTATTTAATAAGGAGCATGTGTTTATTTGTTCTTTGATTAAATGTAATCAACACAATGTCAGCATTTGGATTAAAAATATCCCATGAACTCTACTCTGACACGTAGAAATAATCAAGCTTGAGGACCTTGGCCTTTATTCCATAAGTTAATTAGAGCAGAATAAACATAATATTTCCTGAGGGTCTCTAGTTTATGACAGGGTAGATCTGTACTAGAAATTCGCACCTAAATTTTGAGTTCTAGTGTTCAAAATTTCTACTGTGCTCCCACCTACCCCTGGACTCTGCACAATAGCCTATGAGGTTTAATGTTGCCATTTCTAAGACAGTAGAAAATCCAATTCTGCGCAGATATGCTGAAAATAGTGGCGTAAAAATAAGTCTGTGCTCTCATAAGTTCTGATAAGGCCAGGAAGCTCAATACCAAGTTCAGTCTCTGAATCCATCATGTTCTGTAAGTTGATATCCCTTTTTCTGTCTTATCAGAGAGGCATCCTCAGAAATGTCTACTGTAAAGGTCTTCACCCAAAATGTGTTCTCCTGGTTCAAGTCCTCCGCTGGTGTCTGCAATGTTGATATCCCCTGAGGCAGACCCACCACCTGAGCTCAGCTCATCTGCGTCCTGGAGGAGAGCTCTCCTTGTTGACTGATACATACTTGCATTCAGTTTGCTGTCATATCTTTTGGGGTGTGGGCTGCTAGGATTTCAAGAACAGTTATTCAAATGAGTGTCAGTCTGTGTCTTTCAACTTTTAAAGTATAAATGCTGTCTTTAAATTGTAACACTTCTCTGCATAAATTTCCCTTTGATAATTGAATGACAGGTGCTGAATGATCTGGCTGTATGGCATAGACAGCTGAATTAGGCTGAAAATAGCTGCTAAAGGAGAAAATGGAATAAGGAGGGGAAGAAAGATGAGAATTGCCTCTCAAATGGAACTTGTGCTTTCAAATTAGGTACATGATAGAGGATGACAGAAAAGTGATAGAAGCTGCAATCCTTGCTCTTATTCCTATGGACTTCAAAGGGAATTTTCCTCATTGAGAGGATAGGATAAGGCATTCTATCTGTACTTGTTTCTTTCAGCATCTGGCTCTTACTTGTGTTGCCAGGAGAGCTTTTCTCACCATATGGGACTTGTGAAACATTTTTAAAGCCCTTGGTGATGAGTCCATTGCCTACTCTGCTGGGCATTCCTTACACCTTTCTAAAAAGTGCTGCTGCAGAGCAAAGTTTAATTTGCACTTAAACGTGGGAAAAGAAGTCTTCCTTTTATAGAACAGTTTTTTACATCATTTGCCTCTTACTGCCACTTTTAAAAAAGTAAAAAGGAAAAAACTGGCATCCCCCATGCTGCCTCGAGGCAACTGGAGCACATCCTCTTCACTTATTACTGTTAGACTGTGGCTCTTCCATTTCCAAACCTTGCTCAACAGCCTGAAGCTAAAATGGTCTTTTGAAAGCCTGTAAAACTTTCAGGTCAAGGGATGCAGAATGGCTTTTGGGCTGCTTTTCTAACTAGAAAAAGTAGAAAATTAACCATTTGGTCTAGATGCCTGGGAAAAGATGAGCCAGCTGCCATTATTAAATAAATATATTGAAGACATAAATGTTGCTGTATAGAAATATATCTCATGTCCCTCAATCATGAGGACCTGATGTAGTAGAAGTATGTTTTCTACTTCTCCTAAATGTTTGTTGAAATTATCGTGAGGCACAGCCCAGTTCAAAGGCATTTGTGATAGTTTTTCCACTGCTGCATAAACAGTGGAGAAGAGGACTGGTGAATGTTACCTGTAAGGTGTTAGATCATTTGCCCATCACTGATTTATCTCTACAGTGCTTCATTTCTATATGATAGTAAGAACACTCCATGTCAGGCTGGGGCACATGGTAAGACTTGCATTCACAAACTCATCTTTGTGTCCTACATACAACATAGTACATGTTCTCACTACTGTTGACACCGTCCAGTGCATAATTTATTGGTCTGTATTGGTAATCAGTCAAACTAGATTCAATACCTCGTTTGGTACTCAAGATCTTGGCTTACATTTGTCCCACTGAAGCTTTTTTGCAGCTTATAAATTCTGCACAAATGGTGCAGAAGAATCGAGTATCAAAAATTCTACCATCAGCTTTTCAACTAGAAAATAGCACCAATTCCCACCTACAGGAATTGCTTGGACACCTTCAGGGATGATAACTCCAACACCTTGAATTCTTCTGCTGGTGGTAGTTTAGGGTGTGAGGTTAATTACAGCAAACGTGACAAATATTTAAAGGCTCTGGGCATTTATTCTTTTGCTTTAATACATGGTTTCCTTTAAAAGACAACATTGTTCATTGTCTGCTGCTGTTTTGTGACTATCTGTAAACAGAATTACACTTTTATAGCTACATTTTTTTATCAACAGACTCTTCTTGCGGACTAAAGCACTTAAGTTTCTCCAGTACACTTTTCTTTCCATTTATCCTGTGTTATTCCACTGAACTAGTTTACATATTTCCTCTGGCTCAAGTGATTTGAGATACTGAGGGTGAAAATCATGACAGAAGACTCAAAAGAAATGATTTGGTTAAACCTCTAGGTGACCATCAAAAATCTTGTTTCAAATGCCTTTCCACTGTGCAAAAATGGACAGAACTTCATTGTGACGTTCAGCTTTGATCAAATGTCAGATCTGAGATTCTTCCTGCACAGCAGTGTTATTATAACAAGACCTATCAAAATGCTGCAGCTAACACTTTAAACTAGCCCTAAATGAAAGCCTGTGCAATGGATAGTGTTTCTTGCTTGTTTCTCTGAAAGAGGAAGGTTTTGAGCTGGCAGTACTACTGAGTGCTTTGTCACCATCTAGACATTAATGTATTCTGACATAGACATTCTCTGTGGCCTTGCATGAGTCACTTAAGCTTGCTTGATTTTTTTATCTGGATCTGTTTATCTTTAAAATAGAGATAATATTTTTTCCTCAAGGAGAATGGGGTTCAGATTAATCAGGATTGTGTTTGTAAAAACCTCAGAATCCATGACTTTTACAACATGGTAAAAACTTATCTGTTATTTTGGACTTCTGTTAAATACACGATGTATTTTGCTTTTCCCCTATTGTGTCTTTTTTGTTAAATTATATACTCTTGTTCATATTAATAATTCTTGCCCTGCTTCAAAGATAACAGAGGGAATCTATTTTTTTACATGCCACCTCAGCATTGATGTTTTATGTATAATTTACAAAAAAATACTTATAAATTATTCCCCACATGTTCAAAAAACATACATCTAGTCCAAACCATAAAAACATGATGTGTGAAGTTTTATCCTTGAAAAGGTAACTACAGAATCAAGGAAACCAGCAAAAAAAGCAAAATTGTGCATGTACAGTCATACCTCACAAATTCACACTCTCACTTTCATGTTTTCACATCTTCACAGGTTCACAGGTTATTCTGAGTTGGAAGGGACCCACAGGATCATCTAGTCCAACTCCCAAGCGAATGCCAGGGATCAGTGTTAGACCCGGCACTGTTCAACATCTTTATTGACGATATGAACGAGGTAATTGAGTCCATCATCAGCAAGTTTGCGAATTATACCAAGCTGGAGGCAAATGTCAAACTGCCAGAGGGTAGAAGGGCCCTTCAGAGGGACCTTGACAAGCTAGAGAAATGGGCAGACTCCAATAATATGAGATTTAACAAGTCTAAGTGCCGGGTTCTTCACTTTGGACATAACAATCCCATGCATTGCTATCGGCTGGGGGAGGAGTGGCTGGAGAGTGGTGAAATGGAGAGGGATTTAGGAGTAATGATTGACAAGAAACTTAATATGAGCCAGCAGTGTGCCCCGGTGGCTAAGAAGGCCAATGGCCTGTATTAGGAACAGTGTGGTCAGTCGGACTAGGGAAGTTATCCTTCCCCTGTACTTGGCTCTGGTCAGACCACATCTTGAGTAGCGTGTGCAGTTCTGGTCTCCCCAGTTTGAGAAGGATGTTGAGCTGCTTGAGAGGGTCCAGATAAGAGTGACAAGGATGGTGAAAGGACTGGGATCTTCACGGGTTTTTTTCAGCAATAACTCCTCAATTGCTTGTGACACTTTCCCATCTGTGCTTGCGCAGTGTCCCTACCGTCCCACAGGGCGGGACACGCCTGCTTTGGGAGGCAGGACAGCCAGACCCCGCAGGGCAGGGGGGCTTGCCTGGGAACCACCCAGAGTCCCTGCCTTATGTGTGTTGTAAAGATTACACGATGTCAGCGCTTTATGATGGCCACTTGCCATGGGCCATGGCGGGTCTCCCTCCACTGGGCATGGCTTGCCCTGGGTCCTCAGATTGCACCACGACCATGGCTCATGCTGGTTCTGAGTTCCCTGCCTGTCCCGTGCCACTGCCCCATTCTCCCATGCCTGGGCTGAGCCCAGCCACCTCCCAGGCACCACACCCTCTTCCCCTCCTTGCTGCAGGGATCCACTCCCCCACCCATGTGGTTCCTTGCTCCCCTGCCCAGTTGCAGCCACCTCCCTGGAGGCAGTGAGATGAAGCCAGGGTGTGGGACTGAGGCAGTCAGGGCAACCCCAAGATACCTGGAGGCAGCAGAGACAGGCACGGGAGGCTGTGTTTTGCTGGGGTTTGTGTCTCCAGAAAAAAAGAGAACTAAAAAAAGCTGTCTTACCTGCTCTGAGATTGTGAGGTCTTGAATGGGAGACCTCAGTCATTCAGAACAAACCATAGGAACGGGCAAGGGGAGGTGGTAGCAGAGCCTTCCTCTCTCCCCATTTCCTCAAGTTCCAGCAGCAGGAGGGCTGTGGGATCCACACGGCACAGGACAGTCCTGGCAGCAGAGACGCCTCCCTGGAGCCAGCCTGGGAAGCCTACCACGGCCAGCTCATGCTGCGTAGCTGCACAGTATGGTGGTGGCAGCGGTGAAAGCCAGGAATTCCTGAGCCAGCTCCCACAGAGAACCTCACAGACTACCCAGGCAGGGAAGGGGCAGAGAAGATCCCCTTCACCTCCCTTGAGAGGACAGCAGGAGGAGGCGGGAATGCCCTGCAGTGCTCTGGAGCTGAGGGGGACGGGATGACAATTATGGCTTATTTGTATATTCATGATGTGCCTATTCTTCGAAACAGGATTCACGGCAGGGGAGGAGACCCTAATTGCCACAAATTTTGAAGTATTACTGTAACATATTTAAATAATAAGCTTCAAAGGACCATTTGAGTGACATTTGTGTGATTTGGCCTCATGAGTTGACTACATTAATGGTCTAGAACCTTCCTCCTTCAGCTAGCTTTCTTCTGCAGTAAATCTATAATCCTTCCACCTGCTGCTGATTTCACCAGGGTGAGTGCCCCAGTTATTTGTTTGACATTAAATAATATTATACTAAAAGATGTAACTACCAAAAAAAGATGAGCATGACTTGGAATTCTCCTGTCTGGTTAGGTGCTTGCTTAAGTCATGTAAGCAGTCTCATCTCATTCTTCATCAGGACTATAAAAGTCAACCAAAGAAATATGTTGCTGACTAGATCAGTATGGATGCCTTTCCTGTCTGATTTTTCATTTGTTTTGATGCCAAGGGCATTGTTCTCCTCATCTATTAAAATCTCTGATTTTAAGTGTATGCTTTTGCTTACATGTAAAAACCGTGTATGGTATGAATGCCAATGTGAAATAGAGATTAAATACAGGGAGAAAGGAGGGGAGGAGAGAGGAGGAGAGGAAAGAGAGGAAAGGAAGAAAGTAAGGAAAAAGGCAAGGAGGCAGGTAAGAAAGAGGGAGACTATTCTAAGTTTAGGATTCAGATTAGAAAGATAAATAAAAAAACTTTACTGTTCAATGTCAGCTCCGCTCTTCTCTTGATCCGTAGTCACATTCATCTTGTATGCATCAAATTCAGAACCAGAAATGAAGTTCTGCATTTCTCTCAGTTGTCAATGCTGCACAAGCAATTTTTTTCCAAATGCTTCTTGTAGTATATATGTGCATCCTGATGGGTCTAACTTTAGGCAATAAGGTTTACCACTTATCTGGAATTTCCAGGATTACAATTTCATTCTTTTGCTTTAAGGTCCACAATAAATTAGTGAATTTACCTGAAAAGTTAAGTGAGTGATTAAAAGTGAGTGGTATTAAAGTTCAAGATATGCATATTTTTGTTTGAAGAAGTGAAATGGAAAGGTATTGTCCTATTTCTATTAACTAGGAGTCATTCAAACAGAATGTGGATACATTTCAAGTGAACTTGCCGTTCTTTTAGCTACTTATAAATACACTGTATCTGGGGATTAGGGTTCAGGTGTTTCCTTTTGAATGAGACAGCAGTGGAAGAGAAAGGAGGGAACTGTTATGAATATGGTTGTTTCTGGTGATGGACCTCAGGAAGTAAACCCAGATAAGTCTAACTGACAGTCTTTACTTTTGGGGGACAAGAAAAGCCATTTGTTCAGAACAAATGTAATAGGAAATTGTTGGGTTTAGTACAAAGCAGATGTTAGGGCTCAGGGTACAGCAGATTTCTTGGTGCTGTGGCACAGGAGTGACCAAAAAACATTAATTCTTGAAATATTTCCCATGCCAAAGTGAACACTTGGGTTTTAATTGTTTTTCTTATATTTTATACTTATTTACTTTACATTGCAGTCAATTATGTATTTCAGTAACTAGGAAATCTTGTTGCTGCCTTTTTAATCAGGGAAAAAAGGAAAATAATCAAGGTGACTGCATGAAACAATATTGGTAGCTGAGCACAGCTTATCCAGAAAAGGAAATTTATTAAGTACATAGTAAACATTGAGCAATATGTCATCAGAAATGGTTCCTGAAGAGCATAATTCCGTGTGAGTTTGTTCTACCAGAGAACCTACAAGCTTCTTGAGGGACGACATGCTCACTGGTTGTCTGTATTCAATAAGCCTGTGTTGCCTGTCCTCTTCAAAAGCTTCTTGTATTTCCTCAGTGTTACCATTTAGTCAGCCAAGTACTTTATTTGCCTTATTTTCTCTTATCTCTTTTCTTTTTCTCCACCTATTTCTCACTCACTCTGTTAAACCATCTGGTTAAAATGAATCTTTATAAAACCCATTGAGATGCCATTATGTTCATATCTGATTTATTTTTCATGAAACAGAATTCTCTGTTCTCTGGTACTACTCAATCTATATAAACTGGCTATTTTAGTTAATGAAAATTTTTATGTCTCCAGCAAATCAGACTGAAGAATAAAGCAACAAACTGGTGAGGTGAGCCATTCCCCACCATGAGAGGCTTTCCTTAGGCTGCCAAATGCACAGCAGTCCAGGAGAGCTATCACATTTGATTGATGCACTCACATTTGAAGTGAAATCCAAAGATGAGCAAATTGATGGGCGTCACATTAAAGGCATTAAGTGTATTGAACACAATTTCTGTCAAAAAGCTGAATCTGCCTTTCACCGGAAGGCTTTTTAAATCTGCCTGGCATTGCTGACTACACAATTAATAAATATGATACCTGTGTGCATATGCAGTTGTCTATAGTAGCGTTGATTCCAGTGAAATCTTTAATTTTGTGTCTGTAAAGGCAGTGAAAAGTTGCGTGACATATTTCACATGGCAGCTGCAGTGAACTAAACTCTTTTCCAACAGTTCTTGAACACTTGATATTTTAGACAAAAGATTGCAATATGCAAACTGGTGTGGGAAAATTATATCAAGCTAGTGTATTTTCTAGCATATCATAAAACCCAGTAACAATTTTGTTTCAGTTCTTCAAAAAAAGAAGAGCTGAACAGATATGTGGACATTGTCTTCTTGGACTGTGTATCCAAGCATTTAGAATATTATTCCATTTTATCAGTATTTACAAAGGGTGGTTTATTGAGTAATTTTGAATAAATAGGTCTTCCCTTTTTATCTTCTTAACTTTTCAGTTATTTTAGCATGCTGCCTCCTTTTCAGTACAGCCTGCTTTCTTCTGGCTTTGGGTTTCCACGGATTTCTGGTGGTTTCAGGAGAAACAGTTAGAAGCTCATCAGTCTGATACTCTGAATTGTGCTTTACCTCACAGTTCACTGAACAAAATAGGAGGCTAGACTGCACTGCAATTTCCTCATAAGGCATCAGAAGTAATCATGAGAACCATGAATACAGAGGATTTGTGAATCACCAAATTTAAGCATAAATTGTGATTCTGAGAAACACTGTGTTTAAAATTGCTTTGGAGTTATGATTACATTACAGCTCTGTTTTAAGAGAAGCTAAGTGACTTCACAAGCATTAAAGCAGAATAGCTTCTCAAATAAAAGATTAGCGATGGTCAGATATGCGCATATAGTAGTGTAAAAGCTTGCGATGTCCACATAAAGGTTTTTGGTGAGATTACATTGATTAGAGGAAGTGCATATCGTTAGGTGGTATCTGTTGGCAATAGAAGTGAGATCTATATGGGATGTAGAAGCTTGGTGCTGACAGAACAGGACACACAAAGCTAGTTCATTGAATTGTTCCTTTTTCCCCTTTTAAATACATCTAAATGAGGTTATTATTTGCTCACATACATACTTGTTCCACTCTTACATTTAAAAAAAAATAATCATAAAGGATCAAATATTGCACAGTTATAAAGGATTGTTTACTTTGGAAAATGGTTTTTTTCCTTTTTCAGAAAACCTGCAATATATATTTAGTTTTTTTAATAAGAAAAGAAGTTATTAAACAAAGGTATAATGCTTCCCTTTCTGTTTCCCATGGGGTTAATCATGCATTTGGCACGCAAAGATTCATTTAGATGTTTTATTGCCTCTTATTAAGCCAACTTTTATTATTTCAGGAAAGAGTAATTGCAGCTTGTGGCATTAGTGGTTCTTCCAAAGAGATGCTGGTGTAGAAATAGCAAACATACTCGTGTATATTAAACCAACTGCTAGCAATCCTCCAGAGCAACCTACTGTTAATTAATAGTAGCTTATGATGATCTGAAAATGTAAAAGTAGTTTACATTTTATTATCTTTCTACTGAGAGCTCATATTCTCTTAGATTTCGTGGAGTCATCCACTTATTTATTTCTTTCAGTTCTTCACCAAAAGCTTGGGGAGGCGGTGTGGGGGGAGATGATTTTATATTTGAGAAATTGAGAGGTAAAGGTATTTAAAGTTGCCCTGTTCTGGGAAGAATGAGTATCTGCCTGGTGGTACTGAGGCTAACTGAGCTGCAATAGAGTTGTGTGTCCCATATGTCTGAGGAGCTTCCTGCCAATACGCATGGCTCTTGCTGGTTTGGCTTCTCCCCTTTGGAACTGATTGGGTTGTGAAACCAGACCTTACCTTTACAGCTTTGAATCTAGTAAAAGTCGTCTCAGGTTTAGAAAACTTGAGTCCAGGAGCCTATAAAAAGCATAATCTTGCCTTTGAGGTTTGAAATGAAATATCAAGACACAGACATATTGTAAGAGCAGCTGCATAGGGTCAGATTAAAGTCCTGCCCTTATCACTGGTTGTTACAGGAGCCTGTGGAAGTACAGGATGAATGTTTGTGTACTGGTTTTTGGAAATAGTGTACTTTCTGTTAGAAATATTTTCTGAAGCATCAATAATTAGTAATTTCAGGGACTTCTGAAACTCTGGAGTATCCTTTTATATTCATCAGCCTTCAATAGATTCTTTAGTCCTCCATCAACTCTCTCAGTTGTCTTGCAGCCTCTGAACACATTGTGAAAAGGAATTCAATAGCTTGATTGTACATCGTATGAAAAAGAGACTGTTTTAGTTTGTTTTAAACTTGTCATCCCCCAGTATCTCCTGGTGTTCCTCGGTTCTTTTATTGTGAAAGGCAGCAAATAATTATTCCTTACTCATCAGATCCTCAAGTGCATGTATCTCAGGCAATAATTTGAAAATGCAAATCATCTGTGTGATGGTTGTGGCTGAGCTCGATCATGAACTCTTTCAAGGCATGTATTCATTCTTGCGTTTGGGTAACTTACTATAAACCTACAAATATCAATTGCAGATGCTCTGAAAATAATAGATTTGCACGCATTATAAATATTTTCAAATAGAAATTAGAGTAATTGATAATATTCACAACATTAGTTGTTATTCATCCAGATCACCACATTCCATTTTGTCTTTGTCCTTGATACATGGGTGCTTTATTAATGATAAATTAATGTTGCCAGGATCTAAATCCTGGGGTTTATGTTCATCCATTTTCTTCTAGCCTTTTATGGCCAAACCATTCTTTTGAAGACATAGAGCAAATTAGTTGGGTAAACCTCTGAAGAAAATGGAAGAAAATGGAGGCAGGGGGGGAAGTTAGTGAAATATGAAGATGTGATTTTGAAACTCGAAGTATTAAAATTGTCCCATCAGAAGATGGTCTAAAATTTCACTGAGGAATAATTGCATAAATGATGGGCAGAGCCTTCTTTCCATGACAATCCCAGCAGAGCCAAAAATGCTCATGAGAGTTTCATAGATTCTAAGATATGTAGTATCAAGATTGGAATGACAGACCGATGGACTGTCAAGCATGCAAATGCTTATTTTAAAATATGGCTTAAACCAGGTATGACCAATTGTATTTAAAATAACTTCTCAATTACTTTATTAAACCTGAAATTTCTCATAGCCCCAACTGACATTTGTAGGAAGCAGATGCTCTTAAAATCTATGTTAGGCTTTCTTATAGCTCTAAAAAACAGATAAGTGAATTTATAAAGCAAATCAGTTAACATTGTCCCTTGTTTCTAGCATTAGAATAAAATTTTATGGGATTCTTTCTGTCTAGTAACCTGCTGAAATATAGGTAGTTGTAATAGCCTTCCCAAAAGGGTATAAGCTCAGATTTTGCAGACCTGATCTGGGCTATCAGTGTCCGTGTCCATACGACTGGCAGCCTAAGAGGTTGAATTTTTAATTTTGTGTCTGTTCCGCAGCAGCATTTTGAATCCTTCCATCAGCTAGCAAAGCTTACTATGAACTAATCAAGTCAATTAGAATCACAGCCTAAAAGTGGCTGAACTTCTAGCAACGCTTACTGTGAACTAATCAAGTCAATTAGAATCACAGCCTAAAAATGGCTGAACTTAGAGATACATTTGTACCTTTGAGCATTTAACAATAGTAGTCTGCCCAAATAGCTGAATGCCCAATGAACAACCACAAAGTCTTTTATCTCTCTTTTTGTGATATGGTGGGGATTTTGTTGTTATACTTTTCTAGTAGTGAAAATTTCTTTACAAAAATTTCATGGCTCTAGTTAGCAATCCTAAGTGAAAAAAGTGCTCTGCCACATCCATCACAAGCAATCAATCCAGATGGTTAGAACATATGGCAACAGTGAAGTTGTCACTGCGATGCCTCTGAGTACCCAAGTCATGTGCCCAAACGAAGATGTTGCTATCTTTACTGAACTGACCTTTGAGAAAACATGCAGAATTTCCCTCCGGGTGTCATCTGCTAATTTGGCTCACTATATGCCACCAGCAAACTGGCTTCAAAAGCAAACACACACCAAGACAGGGCTTCCCCAAGGAGCTTTATTAGATAAATTATTTTAAATGCTCCTGGCCAGGAGAAGTCTGATGAAGACAGATGGCAAAATGGAGGAGTCTCTTTCCAAAGGAAAGAAATTTTTGTCAAGCTTTGCTACAATGCCACTGTGTTTCTGGGAAAGATTTAAGAACTGTGTCTACACTGAAAAAAAAAAAAAAAAAGCGTTCATAAATGTTTGTAAACTCTCCGAAATTTTTATAATAGCACAGTGTTTTTTCATAAGTATTATCTTTCTATGAATGCTTTCACTGTGATATGTTTCCAGCAGGAGATATTAACCATATGGGGCTGCATTAATGTGGGAGTTGGGAATATTGCCTCCCTCATGCATAAGGAGGAAAGTGGAAATTAAACTCCTTTCATAACACTGTGCTTCAGCATTTGAATTACTTTAAATGAGTAAAATGCCAGAAGGAATGCTAATGAACACAAGTAATTACAGAAAATGGCTAATCAAAAGAAACTGAAAAGGTAAGGCAGATTGGAGAGCCTCTTTGTAAAGGACAACCACCACTAGTTTAGCCACGCACCTGAGGAGCACTGTGGGGGCTAATTGAAGTCACAGAGTGTGTGTGTTACTGCAGCTACCCTGCTATAGTGTGATATTCTTGTCTCTAAAATATTTGCATGATCAATGGTAAATTGCAGAGCTTCTCTCTCTGGTGGTTGACTCCCAGGCTGTTGTCTGAGCCTGATGTGGGATTCATGCTTTGTCACCCATAAACGAAGCGATGATGAGCCGTACCTGAAGCTGTCCAATCGGCTGCCAAAGAAGGGAGCAGACAAAGCAGAGGTGAGTTGTTACAGGGTTTTAAGGATCAATCAGGACCCACACTACTGAAAGGTAACAGCAGGGAGCTTCTGCTTCTAGCTCGTCTTCAGCAGTCAGTAGTTTCTGAGAGTATGAAAGGCTTCTGACCTGACATCGCAGAACAAGGTCATTCAGAAAGCAGATTAAAAGTCTTAAGCTTTGGTTGTTTCTTCAAAAGGGAAGGCAAAGCAAGTCTAACTTCATGGTCTGGAATGCATTTCTGATACTTTCTCACTTTCTGCTCTTCAGCCTGCAGAAGAAACCCTTATGTTTGGACACGTGCCAGAAAATTTATGTTTCACAAATATATTTTCTTATAATAAGATATTATTTGGCATTAAAACAAGTCCTTCTGCATACTGTATCTCATTTGGAGGAGACTGTACTTTATTGTTGGCTACTGATCAAACTCTGTCTTTACAATTTCTGCAGCGGGTCCACAATTTAGAACTACTGCGACAAGTTATTCTGAGCATCTTGAACTTCGCTATCTTCTGCTAAATCTATTTTTTTTTAAATGTTGAAATAGTATCATAAAGTACATTGTATAGAAATTTTTCCTTGGAAAATACATTTGAAGTATATCACAGGAGTCATACTAAAATTTCATAAATCTTCACGTTGGCAACACCACTTCATTTATAGTATGATTTTTCTAGATGGTGATAATTGCTGTGGGTAGTACCAGATTATGACAATCTATAATTTAAAAATCAATATTTTTAATTCTGTTCTAAAAAATCAATCTTTTTTTTTTCTGTGAAAAATTTTTAGCAAAAATTGAAAGCACTATTGGAGTAAGCTGGTTCTCTTCTCTTCTCTTCTCTTCTCTTCTCTTCTCTTCTCTTCTCTTCTCTTCTCTTCTCTTCTCTTCTCTTCTCTTCTCTTCTCTTCTCTTCTCTTCTCTTCTCTTCTCTTCTCTTCTCTTCTCTTCTCTTCTCTTTTCTTTTCTTTTTTTTCTTTCTCTTTTTCAATTTATACAGCATTTTAGAGCCATACACCTCAGGATTGTTTCTTGTAAGCTTTGGGACACAAGAGAGAACAATATCTGCATTCTTTTTTGCTGTAAACACATAAGTTCCCTGGCCTGAATTTTGTAGTCTCTAACTGCATGAAAATTATTTGGCTTCCTTTTTTACTTGTCGCCTGAGTATTGCAAAGCAATAATACCAGTTTGCCTGGCTGTGCTGTGACAGGGATTTTCTAGCCTTGTGAGGCAAATCCAAGTTAAAATAAAAAGTTGCCAGCTACATAATTATGCACTAATATTTTCTGAGATTTTTTAGGCCTCATGCATGCCAAGGAGCCTATTTCTCAGGCAGTAATATTAGCCCTGCATTTACATTTGCAATGTTTCAAATCAGTCTGCTTAAACACAGGGACCTCAATAGAGCACACAGGTTTTCCTGAAGCCCCTTTTTTTATGGCATTGTAAATGGCACTGTCCTCAGACCTGTCTGTGCAGGACATTCTGTGTGTATCAGATGCACTCTGGCCCCTGCACGGTGACTCTGAGCACAGCCTCAGGAGCCCTGGAGGGGACGTCAGCCTGCGCTTTATAATGCCTGGAAGCACTGCTCTGAATCAGGGTCACAAATCTTAAACATTAAAAGAAACATTTCTCTCTGCAGCCACAGCATTTTCTGTCAAATCAGCCTGTCAGCCTGTGCTGAAGTATCTTTACTGTTGCCTTGTGGAAATTGACTTCCTAATATTAGTGTCAAAACAGTTGAAAAAACGACACAGTATTTTATTATTTGCTTTGTTTTGGGTTCTTTTGTTCCATAACTCAAAAGACTGGAAAATACGTATTATTTAATACCAAGCTCAATAGCTCAGGCACCTACATTCTTTCATCTTGTTTTTATGAATGCAATTATTACTCACCAATTACAATTGATACTATTACAGTACATTGGATTGAAAAAAAAAAAAGAACTATTCATAAACAACTCAAAATATTATTTTTTTTAAAAAATATGCCATTGTCACGTTTTAAGCTTGTTGGATTCTGGTGAAAATCAGGCTGATGGAAAGTTGTAATAATTATTAGGATTCAAACACCTTATTTCAATATGAGGTAATACCAGGCTGTATAAATGCAAGGTGCTATGTCTCTGCCTTTAGTCAAACTCTCTGCAACTAACTGCAACTGCTTTAGCTTTTCAGCCAAGATACTGTTCTTGGTCTTATGGGAAAGTAGTTTTGATTGTTTAATTTACTATCTAATGCTTATCACAAAGTACAGTTTTAGTTGATTTTAATTTTCCCATGTCTTAGCACTTTGGGTTGAAATCTGCAGTGCAGAGTCTTTTCTTAAAGTGCAGTTGTTTGGGTGACTTCCAAATAGACGCATTCAATGAAGATATATAATGTGAGGGCATAGATTTGTATGTGTACATATATAAATATATATATAAAACAAGGGCAAAGATGTCCTCTAAATAAGATCTATCGTATGTATTTTGGCATCATTTAAAATGACAAAAGCAAGCAATAAACAAAAAATAATCCCCTACTTTGTTGAGGAGAGGTGATTTAGTTTTATTTAGAACTCTTCTATCACTGGGAGACCACCTATTGCCTTGCCATGCAAATTTGACTGTGATGAATATCCCTGAGGAGCACACTCAGCAGCAATTTCCAGGTTTGGAAGCTGAATTACTTTGAATTTTGGCTTTATTTAACCTCTTCTGCCCTCTAATTTGTGTCATATTGTGCTTTCCCAGGCATCACCATCTTAGCAGGGCTAAATGTCCGTCTGTCCATCGTGAAAATGTCCACAAGGATGTAATACTATATCATTCAGTATATGTATCATAATCCTAAGAGAGGAACTCATAGGCAAACTTAACTCTGTCACATCCTGATTTCCAAAGCCTTGTGTTTTTAATAGTAATTTTCTAGTTTTTAATTTGTTTTGTTGGGGTATTTTTATAACATGATGTTATTTTGACTACATTACTTAGGACTCAAAATTTAATGGCAGTCGCTATGACTTGAGACCATTTGAGTAGTTCTAACAAAGGCAGAAATGGCATGGGTCATGTCACAGGTCTTCTGTAATTTAAAGGTTAAGAGAAAAGGTCTGCTGCATCCATGATAAAACAAATTATTAAATCCATTCCTGAATAAAAAGGCTGGAGAAACTACTCTAAACCTTTTTTTCCTTTAGCTTTCAAATACTTAGCAGCTGCTAAGTAGAAAATGTTCATCTTTCTTCCTCACCTGGGCAATTTTTCTCCAAACTAATAAATTGAATTTTTAAAAAATTAAATTTATTTTTAATTTAATAAATGTGATGTGGACAAGAGTCATATCTTAGAGACATTTCTTCCCATTTTACTCAGCTGATAATCAAGTATAAGAAAAAGAAGTTAATCTTGTGGATAAAAAGCTCAAATATATTAGGAGTCTTAATTCTGTGCTGGTTAAAGTGTTGGTAATGTTTGTGCTGCATTAGCTCCAAAGAGTCTTGCATAAGGGCTTTGTTGTAGTACTAGATATTGTACCAAGGCCTTGTCCCAAGCACTGGCAACCTATAGAGCAAGGACGATCAAAATGGTCAAACCAAATGGTACTCCCACTTGAAGTTCTCAGGTGCAATCTGGATTTCTGGAGCAGCTTTCAGGAATTGAATGAACTCAATACTCGGCTTGGCAGATGCAGCAGGACCAAGGATGTGTTTATTTTATCACTGAGTGCTTTCACCGAGAAGCTTCAGTCACAAAATACAACATTGATCATCTAGGTCTTCACAAACGTTGAGGCATTTTGAATCTGATCCGGAATGATCTTCAAAAGGAGACCCTGCAAGGGGAAAAGCTGGATCTACCTTAAGATTTAGGACAGACTATGAGACTCCTCATATTCTCCCTTACCTTTAAATGAAGACCCTCACTTAGGAACTCTTTGAAGGTAGATGTATTTATGTTTTTTCCTGTGATGTCATTGGCTTCTCCACCAGCTTCACCAGTCCTGATTTTTCTAGTGGGATGTCTCAAAATGTTGGTGTTGCAGTACAGCGCAGTGAACCGACAACCAGCTTGCATGAAGGTAGTATATGTTGGTGCTGAACTGCTTAACATGACCTGCCTCAGTGCTCTGTGCCTTCAGCTATGTCTAAGATGCAAAAGTGTACAGCCAACTCTGCCTGTTTCAGGAAAGAGCCATTAGGAAACCCTGAATACATGCCTATTTGAAACATTATGTAAGCAGATGTGTTTAACGGTCTTTGTAGCAATGAACCATGCGTAAATGCCTACTGATGAACAGACTGCAGAACTCTAATGGTTTGAGGGAGACATGCTTACAGTTCTGCTTCAGTATTGGTGTAAGAGTAAAAATCAGATTTTACAAAGTTTGCAGTACCCAAGTAATAAATATCCTGCCAGCTGGGATTTTTTGTCGGTGTATTTTACTGACGTCAAAACTCTGAGCCAAAGACTAAGTGCTTTTGGTCAAGGTCACTCTAGAAACCAGTAGCAGAGCTGAAAATTGAATTGAGATGACCAGCATTTGACACACATACCTCAGCTCCAGCCCATGTCACCAGTCCCTCCATCGAAATGCATATGTCACCAGAGGTACTCTCGGGTCCTGTTAATATGATTCCCAGAAGAAAAAGTGGCTGCTGAGAGGGCTTTTGATATACAGCCTGAGGTATATTGGAAATGGTTCTAAATATGGAGAGAAAAACAAGCTAAAGCAAGTGGCAAGACAATGAAGTTGTCTTTTTAAAGTGGAAGTAATTCTGTTGCTACACAGCAGCTCTCCAGAATTCAAGTTTCATAACTGAAACCTTGTGGTGCTAAAAATGTAAGGCAGTGTGGGATTGTAATGCTGTGTAAGGGACCTAGGGTAAACTTCGATCTAATTTTGTATGTGCCCCACAGGATGAGAACTGCTCTGAAGACATATTTGGATCTGTTGTTTGTGCACCAAGCAATGTAACCTGATGATAACTCAAATGGACAGTTGCACCTTCTGAAAAAAAATCATTCCCAGCAACTTACTCCAAATTAAAAATCCAGTACTTCACATCATTCTCTCTAAATATTTCATAGGATAGAAGGAGCTACCACAGAGGAAATATTTTTTTACAGTTTTAATTTCCATGACAAGGTGAATATGACTGTTATATTCTGAGGGTGGGGAGAAGCAAAATAAAACAAGAGGACAGAAAGGCAAAAAAAACCCAAGTCTCAGCAGTCAGTCAAGTGTGTTTCTGTAAAGAGAAAAGGGGTTTCTTACGAAACTGCTCCCAAGAGCATCACCATAAAAGCATTCTTCTGTTCAGTGCAAGTTTGTGTGCCTGTTTGATTGAGTGGAAGGAGTGCAGGGGAAAAATGAGAACACAAATATATGTTTTGGCTGCCATACAGTCAATACAGTAATAGGTCGACAGAAACATCAAAACACAATCAAGAGCTGTCTTCAGGGCTGTGAGTGAGCAAAATTTGTTGGGCAATCAGCCAAGGGAAAGGAGAAGAGGTCTTCTGTTGTTCTTAGAACTCATCCAGAGGCACTAAAGAAGCAAACTGAAATCTCTTTATGTTGAAACTGAAATCCATGTTCAGATCTTCATGTGCAGTTTCATTGTGTGTAGCATAAACACAGCTGCCATGTTCTTTCCCCTGAGCTAACTAAACATTGGGGATTAGAAAGTTAATATTGTGTATGTAAGTAGTGCACATACAGTTTGTATTCATGGCAAGTAAATGGTTATAACTGGTTATCATCTTTATATACAACTTTTACAAATGCTGCTTTGCTCTAAAAACAAAACAGCCAGGAGCACCTGAGAACTTCACGCCATTTTTTAGAACTTTCCTTTTTGAAAGACAAGGAAAGAGTCACCAGTGTTAAAGTCTCAAAAGGAACTCTAGAAACTTGTATAAGCATTACATCCACATGCAAAAGGACATATTATATGTCTGCACCTTCCAATACTGTAAACAAGGACCTGTTTTACAAAAGAAGTCTGTGCTAGGCCTTTAGTGTTGGATTCAAAATCATATTTCATGTTCCAGTATCTGGCTTTACAACCATTATCAGTACTGAGATAAATTTAAAATGACAACATTCTAGTAAAATTTAACACAAGAAAACCAAGTCACTTTCTCAAGCAATAAGACAATTAAGTTCTCTCTCTTCCTATCACACTTCTGGCTCACCTTAAGGGCAGAAATAGGTTGGATGAAGTTAAAAATCATACAAATTTGAAGAGAGCTGATATTATTTCTGTGGCAGATAGATTTACATGAAAATGATAGATTGCTTGAAGCCCCATGAAGACTTGATCTCATACAAAAGGCAAGCCATTAAAAAAGCATTATCAACTCATCATGTGGCTCTATAACTTTGTTGTATATTCCTTTATATACGTTTGCATATATATATATATGCATATATAACATCAATGCATATGTTTTGAGGGCTCAAAAGCTCTTAGGCTTGTGAAGCCTGCCCTTTAGTATTGTACAAAATGATCTTTCTGATTCCAATTTTTAGCTCAGTGGGCATAACTTTGAAGATGATTAGGGAGTCTTGCTTCACTTAGCAAGCTGCCAAAGTGAACATTCTTCCTTTTGTGACAATGACCACCTTAAATTTTCCAAAATTACTTTATTTATGGGCAGCTTATATGCAAGTATTTTTATGATCAAGAGTGATTTTTAGCTTTACTGAATCTTGGTCCCATCCTCTTAACACAGAGGGAGATTTGCATTGATACACAAGAAAAAGCATGGTGGTCTGGAAAGTATTTAAGGATGCTTTGTGAATATTTGAGGAAAAATAATGATCTAAAATGTAAAATGTCTTTTAGAGACATGCAATATTACAGAATCACAGAATGGCTGAGGTTGGAAGGGACCTCTGCAGAGGTCCAGAGCTCTGTCCAGGAGGGGCATCTGCAGTTGGTTGCTCAGGCCCAAAGATGGGGCCTACACAATGTCTCTGGGCAACCTATGTCAGTCTTTGACTACCACCCCAGTAAAAAAAGAGTTATAATGGACCTGTCATGGAGAGAGCCCTTTTGTTCTATTGTAAAAGTTTTCTCCTGTTGTAAAACTTTTCTCCTTTTTACTGGAACAGACAATAGGTTTCTCTGTTTTATCTCCCTTTCCATCCCCTGAATGTGGCCAGGGAGAGGCTTTCTCCTTTTCACCTGACAAACAATGGAGGATCCTGTGTCTCATCTTCCCATCCTGGCAAGGCATGTGGCCAGGGGAGGGGGTTTTCTCTTTTCTACTGGACAAACAATGGAGGATTCTTTTTCTTATCTTCCCTTCCCAGCAAGACATGTGACTAGGGGAGGGGCCTGAGGGCTGGGGCAGGCTGAGTGACATCCAATGGCATGTGAAGACATGCCCACAAGGCATGTGACATGGGAGGGGTCTGAGGCCCTCTTACTACAGCTGCTGAGCTCACAGAGTGGGGTTAGTGGATCTTCTGGATTGAGGAAGCCTGGGTTTTGCCTCTGATCCTGTGCTGCTGCCATTTTGCCCAGGACCACATGGATCTTTGACTCCTCATCTCAGCCCATCTCGCACACGCTGCCGACCGCTGAATCTCCCTGCAGCCCCTTGGACATTTCATGAAAGGATCACTGGCTGTTACTCCACTAGTTTGCCTACCCTGAACCCTATTCCCCCTGCCCCTGGAATCCCGGACATGCCTGGGTTTCCCTTGAACTAGGCACCCCCCTCGTGCTTGTTTGTTTCCCAGCTGTTTACAGTTGTCATTGTTCCATTGTTCTTTTGATACTGTTATTGTTGTTGTTCAACACACATATATATATTTGTTATATTAATTTTTTTCATTCTCCCAGTAAAGTTCTTATTTCTCTCCATATATATATATTATTCGAGTATTTCTAAATTCAATTCATACTTCATCTTAATTGACCCAGGACAGGACCTTTTTTTTCCTCTGTGCCCTTTGCCTCTAGGCTGTTCTCTGAACACCACTGAGGAGAGTCTGGCTCCCTCCTCTTCATTCTCTCCCGTCAGGTGTCTATGCACATTGATAAGATTCTCCCCCAACCTTCTCTGCTCCAGGTTGGAGAGTCGCAGACACTCTGTCAGACTCTCCTTATCTTGATGGGCCTGGAATCACTCTACTGTGCCCATGTCGTGCCTGTACTGGTAGTTCAGGCCTGGACCCAGTACACAGAGATGAGCAGAGGGGAAAGATCACCACTTCAGACCTAGTGCAGCACAGGAGGCTGCTGTCATTTGCTTTCAGGTGGTATTGCTGGCTCATGCCCAGCTTGGTGTGCACCTGGACCCCAAGTCCTCGTTTGCAGGGCTGCTTTCCAGCCTCTGTGCCAGGTTTGTCCTCCCAAGACACAGGATGTATGGGGTGTAGATGGTGAGGTGTCAGTGGGGCTGCAGGTTTAGCCTCTGTGAGAAACCCTGCCTTGTCCATAGGTCTGGGCACGTGTGAAAAGAGGTGATATTTAGAGCTCTAAGTAGAATTCCATCTGTTAAACAACTGCCCAGAGCCCATAGATGAAATACTTTAAAAAATGCTTTAAACACATGCCCCTAACACACAGAAGTGCCTTCACAGTGAAATATACCACTCAAGTGAAATGATATTGTAAATTAGATACTAATCAGTCCAAATGTTTCTAAACATCACAGTAATGACCCTTTGGGAAGTTTTTATCTCAGTAACAGAGATAACTTGCTACAAGTACTTGTCAAGCGTGATGGGACAGGATAAACCTGCCTGCAGAGCTTTTAAGGTGCAATAATGAAAAGGCTTTCACCTTCATGTCTGATAAGTTTGAAGCATTGAGTACATGTCAGAAAAACTGACGCTGAGGCAATACAAGTCTTTTCAGCTGTAGTAAGTGATTTCCCTCAGTCTTCTCACTGGGGGACAATGAGGAGGAAAGCAAAAATTCCTTGGCTTGTAGTACAACCAACAAAGGGTTTTCATTTCCTCTGTTTCTGCATATGCAATGTAAACTATATTGAAATTAGTAGCACAAAAAATTTTGCTTTTATTCCTTTCATATGAATAAAGGCAGATGATAACAGTACCATCACTATTTGCCACCCTCTCATGAGCATACACTGTAACATACTTTCATAGGCAACCCTTACAATGAAGCTTGCTGGTTGCAGAGTCTGCTTGGACTGGAATCTGTAACTTAACTTCCATATCAAAGTGAAAGATTTTCATCTTCCTGAGCAAATGAGTCTATTCTGCAGAGATCAAACTACCCACAAATTCTATGAAGTACATGAACATGAATTGCATTAAAAAGTCAGCACAACATATCTATACTGGGTGATCTGTTTGTGGCAGTTCTAACAACCCTACACTCAAGAAATGGTTGTCTTCTGCATTATAAGTGAATCAAAAGGCTTCAGTACATGCAAATCATTCTCAGGTTTAACAGAGACCAGAGTTGTTTGGGTGTTTTTAACCAAAATGTTAATGTGACATCTGAGGGGGAACTACTTACTGCCACTACAAAAGCAAGCAGCAGTCTTACTATACTAACTGGATGACCTACCTAGATTCATCTTTACATGAAGCCTGATAAGGCTCATAGTAGTCTGAATTACCTGTATATCTACCATATTGTGGTCAATCTCTCTTTGTCCAGGTGGAGGACAGTGGTAAGTGATTTCCCTTGGGGCTCCCAGTGAGGACATCACTTTAATATCTTTATCAATGACACAGACAGTGAGATCAAGTGCACCCTCAGCAAGTTTGCAGATGAGGTGAAGCTGAGTGGTGAAGCAGACACAGCAGGAAATTGGGATGCCATCTAGGTGGACCTCGATAAACTGAAGAAGTGGACTCAGAAGAACCTCCTGAGGTTCAACAAGTCCAAGTGCAAAGTGCTCCACCTGGGTCAGGATAATCACAGACATGAGTACAGACTAGAACTAATTGAGAGCAGCCCTGTAGAGAAAGACATGGGGATTCTTGTGGATTAGAGTCTGGACATGTACCAACAGTGAGCACCTGCACCCAGAAAGCTCACTGTATTCTGGACTGCATCAAAAGCAGCATGGCCAGCAGATCAAGGGAGGTGATTCTCCCATTCTACTCTGCCCTTGTGAGACCCCACCTGGAGTACTGCAATCCAGCTCTGGAGTCCTCAGCACAAGAAAGATACAGACTTGTTGGAGTGGGTCCAGCCGAAGGCCATGGAGATGATCAGAGGGATGGAGAAGCTTTCCTCTGAGGCTCAGCAGGGAGAAGGCCTGTAATGAATTGTGACACATACTTTACTTTTGTTCATTATTAGCCTGGCATGTGGCCTTTGTTTTCTCTTGCAACCTGTGGATGGCCATGCACTCACCTGTGAGCTTTATATGAGCTAAGCTACCAGACATGCCAGACTGATTTTATCGAAAACTAAGTGACTACCCCAGAATTGCTTTCATATAAATGGAAAAAACTCTGTTTCTCTGAAGCCAGCCATGCAGAGCACTAAAGCCAAGAAAATGTCTCTCATTGACATCCCTGGGCTTTGGTTTGGGACCCTTGCCAATGTTTTATTTAAATGGGCTTTTAACGGTTTCATATATTCAACTCCTACCAATTCTCAAGTTCAAAAAGAGTAAATGTTCTAGAGTTGAATTGTAATGTATCCCCCTAGTAAAAATATTCATTTGATTACAGTGGCTGGCTGCCACTGTATTCATTTTGAAAGTACAAGCTGGTGCTGCACTTTTCTGAAATCCAAGGCTGGAAATTAGGCACAAGCATCATATGTAAAAAATAAAAACTATCAACAATCTGAGATCTCTGGAGTGATTTGGAGCTGGGGGGGGAAGGAAAAGAAAGAAGAAATGTGTGCAGCAAGTCCTAGGAAAGGGAGGAACAAACAGTCTCATCGCCCCATGTGCAGGGGTAGAAGAGAAAGGGTGGAAACTTTGACAGAAAATTTTGCAAGGCTTCCAGAGATTTCCTATTCTCCCACTTAAAAGGCTTTCATGCCATCTCAGGGCTGCCACCAAGGGCTCACCTCAATCTATCTCTGGCGTTTCAAGGGGAGCATGGGGGCTGAGGCTGCCCCCAGACTACTTGGGGGCTGCTGAGTTTCATGAGGCAAGCACAGCCTCAAGGGCCCTGGGAACCCCAAGGGGATAAGGGAAATGGGGAAAGGAGCCGCCTTTCCCTCGCAGTAGCACTTATTCAGCTTTTAATTTTGCCCAGCATGGCAGTTTGTCTTGTAAGTCACAGTTTGCCTGCTAATATGGCTTATTTAAAGGAGTGGTAAATCTGATTATGTGAGTTCAATCCAGCATTTTCAAGCCTCAAAAAACAAAGCATTTTTATCACTGTTATGCGTGTATTGCCCTCAGTGTTGGCAAATTGTATCTCTCTATTCTGAAAATTGAGAATATAATTTTATAAAGTCTGCATTGGAGAATTGCATTATAGATTCAGAAATGTTTAAATTCATAATATATTTATTAAAAAAAGCAAATTGAGGATGTTGGTGATATTTAGGGCATTTTGTATTCATTTTTATTTTATGTGTAGCTCGCTCTTACATAAAATACTGAAGTAACATGACAGGAATTAATGATGCGTTTTCCTCTCCCTCTGCAGAGCTGGCCAGTGCAGGTCAAAACTCTTGTTCCACCTTTCTGTGTTATGACAAAAGCTGGGTTATTCTCCTTGAAAATACAGTTTTTAACATTAGTCAGTGTTATGAACTGTGTCTAGTTTGCAGCTAAAAAAACCCCTAAAGACTTTCTTCACCTCTAGTTTAACCCATTTTGAAGCACTGCAAAAATCAAGTCTCAGTGACTTCCAAATGAGGTGCTGTAACCCCAGCAGTATGGTAACACCTGTGTAGAGTTCACAGGCTGGACAGAAATTGAGCTGCATGGCTCAGGCCTGCCAGGAGGTTTGAAAGCTTAGAGGGATAGTGGGAAGGAGAGATCTAGGAATCACATGATGGTCATTTTCATCAACGCTAGTAATTTTCATTTTTGTTATGGAACAAGAATTATAGACCTTATTTTCAAACTTCTATTTCTTTATAGGGAATTCATTTTACTTCTTATTTCTGATGCATTATTGATGCTACCTTGCATCCTATCTCATTCTCTTTTATCCCTTTTGGATGCCCAGTTACTTTCAATTAAATATTAATAACCATCTTTTAATTTGTCCTGTAATTTGGAAACAGAAGCACACTGCAATGATTCTTGTCTTTCCAAAGCACAGTATTTCTGTGCAGTGATGGAGGAATCCAAATAGCAATGCATCTATCTCAGTGAATATCAGGCCTGGGCTGACAGCACACCGATTGTCCTGCCACTCTTATCCTGTGGAGCTGGGTGGAAATGTCAAAACAGATGAAAGGCTACCCTCTAAGTTTCGTACTTCCAGGAGGGGTGTTCTTGTGGGAACAAGCATCCATGAGATGGAAATATCATCTGCTTAGACACAGCAGATGTATTTCAGCTTTGAAAATGTGTCTACCTTTCCAGAGGCTTTTCCGAGTTGTCTGTGCCAAGTACCAGCATCAGGCAGGCATTCAGGTCACAGACAATCTCTGCCTGTCATTATCTGAAAATTAGGAATCTTAATGACATGTTAAGCTGAGCATTCAAAATCACTTTTATAGTAAGCCTTTGTTGCTCTGTCAGTGCTACTAGGAGCAGTAACTGCAGAGGAGCCACTGTTTCCCAAGGATATCATTATCTTTATTGATGAGCTGGACAAAGGGATGAAGTCCATTATGAGCAAGTTTGTGGATGACACCAAGCTGGGGATAAATGTCGATCTGGTGGAAGGTACGATTGTTCTGCAGAGAGACCTTGACAGACTGGATAGATGGGCTGAATCCAGTGACATGGGGTTCAACCAGTCTAAGTGCAGGGTCCTACACTGGTTACAATGACCCCATGCAGAATTGTAGACTGAGGACAGAGTGGCTGGAGGATGATCAGGTGGAAAGGGACCTGGGAGTGCTGGTAGATAGAAAACTTAACATGAGCCAGCAGTGTGCCCAGGTGGCCAGAAAAGCCAATGNCTTTTACAACCTTACTAATTCTGTGATTCTGTGAGGGTTAATGAGGATACTTGTGTGGTGTAAACAGCAGGAGGGTCACTGCTGTGTCTCAGATTTGGGGTGGTTTATGGCCTCCAATCATTGATGCATTTATTAGGCAAGAAGATGGTAAATGTGCTCCCCTTCACAATGATAAAAGAAACATTTCCCTTGTGGTGATGATTTCGAATAGAGGCTAATCAGGACACCTTCAAGCTGTGATGTATGTGTGTAGTCAGGGATATTGTCACCTTATCAATAGAACGAAGAGGGACATTAAACATGATGTCGTGTCATTCTGAATCAACTTTAAAATATCTTGTTTCAGGACAAGTTGTAAAGTGATTATTCATTTTAGATAGAAGTTGGTGCAGATTTATTCTTGTCTTCTTTTTCTAAAAATGGTCAATAATAGGTCTTTTTTAAGATGCCCCAAGGATTGGGAATCTTTATCCTTTGTGTGAGGTTAGTATCTCTGCCCAAGTCTGTGAAGTCGTTTAATGTCTGCAGTGTATTAAATCAAAATTACCTTAGACTTCACACTGATCTTCAAATTAAAAACAAATTAAAAAAAAAAAAGTCTCTTCCATGTTCTTTAACTAATACATTCCAGTATTTTATCCTGTAATTAAAAATGCATGATTCAAATGGAAGCTTTGTGCTCATTACTTGAGAATGTGAATTTGTATGATGACCACTCAGGGAAAATACACTTTGTTCAAAAATAAACATCCTTCTGCCATCTGCCACTCAGAGTTGTCTTTTAAAAATGACAGGCAACATTTAGAAAATAAAGATTCTTTCCATTGCGTTCATACACAGGCAGACATACCTTTTTGTTCTGGACACAGGCTCCCAGTGCTGTGTGTTAATGTAAATTAATTACCTGTTTCAGAAAGATTTTAAAGACTTCAATGAGTTTTATTGAAATGAATCCTGCCTATATAAAATTTATCTATTTTTATGTTAGCTATGCTAAAGGACAAGAATCAGTCAAATTTTACAAGAATTGAAGGAGGAAATTTGGTGAAATTTCCAAATATATAAGTATTTAACCAAGATTGTAATTACTGATGAAATAGAGGATTGGTCATTTGCTTTTGGGTTAACTGGTTCAAATCCAACCTGTGATGCTCAGTTGCACATATGTGTGTGTATTAATTTTTATTCAGCCAAATAACCCTGGTGTCTGTAACTATTCATGTGTACAAAACTACTCAAGTAAGCATATGTTGGGAAATTAAGGGCCTATGTCTATATTCTGTGGAAATTGTTACCATTTGATTTATAATGCAGTGTAGTGATATACAGGTGCTTACAGAAAACGACAGAGCAAAAACACTGGTGCCAGTAGGGGACCTGTTAACACAGCTGGAATTAAAGAAGGATTTGCCCCCTTTTCCCAAACAATCATGGAAAGCAGTCTCTTATCATCTTGTGTTCATCAGAAAGTCGGCAGGATATTGACTATTGTCCCTTCTGCTGCTGAATCCTGTCTTGTCGCCTTTCATTCTGTCTTGTCCCTCTACCTCTCTGTGGACTGTAATTTCTTTAGGACAGTGTCTTTTTCTTGTACATTGGTGCATAATCCCAATCCTGAAATGTTAAGTACATGTTGAGTAACATTCAGTATGGGCAGAGATCTGGAATCACAAGCTAATATTATCTGTACTATTGATAATCCTATAGTTAAATAGGCCATGGATTTTCTTCATTTTTATCTTTATTGAGATTTTTTTGGTGGCATGACCTAGATATTAGGGTAGTGTGTTATAGGTAGGATGGTGTGTTGGTAGCAGGATGGCAACACGTTAGGTAACAGGTTTGGCTAGGTTAGGTAATAGGTGATAGGTTGGACTTGATGATCTCTATGGTCTTTTCCAACCTTACTGATTCTCTGATTCTGTGATTTTAGTCACAGAACATTCTGAGTTGGAAGGGACCCCCAAGGATCATCAAGTCCAACTCTTAAATGGCACCACTGCTTCCCTGGCGGGAATCGAACCCCTGGTCTCCACATGAGAGTCGAGGACACTCACCACTGTATTAAAGCCTAAGGGCACAACTAACATTATTGCTAATATAATTAAGATATAAGGACTTTTCATTCAAGTGTAATCATCACAACTGCTTACAGTTCCATCTCTGTCAAGATGATTTGTCTCTTTCCTGTTTTTATGTCACTTCAAAGTGTTTTAGATGCTGAGATTAGAAAGAGAAATAAATTAAAAAAAAAAAAGACGATGAAATTAATTGAAACTCCTTAAAGAAAAAGGATTTTTCAGAAAAAAAGTTTCCAGGGTAAGAATTTAAACTTTTGTCTGATTGATTTATCTGAATCTCTGAACTACCTGCTAATGAGAAACGGGGGTCAGCCATTTTCTAACCTCAACCAGAACACGCAAGCCTGAAGTTTCTTCTTAAAGTAGGTAATCTCTGAATTAATAAGGAGCATGGACTGATATATTTTGAGAGAGCATTTCAAATATTACTTCAGGAGCTCTGGGTGACTTACAAAGTCAATCAATTGCCAACATTTCAACATATAAATATTTTCTGTTCAGAAAGTGAAACCCGGGATTGTCAAAAGATTTAGGGGCTCTGGATAATGAAGCAAATACTGGGTTGGCAACATTTGAAAATCACAACAGTAAGAAGACTGAGTAGGTTTTCCAAAAATGCCACAAAATGAGTAAATGGATAATTCAATAGCAAATATATGAGATATCTATATCTGTGTAATTCTAGATCATATTCTAATTGTACAGTGGTCTTGTTTGGTCCTGTTCTTTTAGAGCAGATATGGGGGGGGTTAGATTACAGAAACAGTTAGACTTCTATACATAATGCTGATATTTATTTTACATTAAAAATTATAAAAAACATATATAATCAAGCCACCAATCATAAGGAAAGAAAAAAAATGAAGGGATGAAAGTAAATGTCACTTTACTTCAGTTTTATAATAATACTAGATAAGAAAATGTAATTAAATTAAAAGCAATTAATTTAAATTTAATAAAAGGAATTCTTTTATATGAAAAACAGGTGGCTTGTAGAACTCTCTCAGAAGCCATTGTGGAAGTTGAGAGCATAAACTAGACTCTGTGGATTAAGTTTTTTAGCACTTCACAAGTGAATTGGGTGAGCGTTTTTTCACTACAGAAATAAAGACAGAATTGCCCTAGATGAAAAAAACCACGTGAAACAGTGTTTCTTATATTTCTCTTTGAAGACAGGTTCCAGGCCTTTATTTTAGACATGGTTCTATATTGAGTCAATTGCCGTATCAGTTCAGGCATAGATTTATGAAAAGGTTTCTATTCACTGCAGGTTAACATATAAATAGCAGTCTTATCTACAGTGTCATAAGCTGAAAGGTGTCATATTTCACTATGTCACTATTTCATCCATTAGTGAATCCATCTGAATTCTCAGAAAATTTTGGCGCAACAGGTAAATCAATTTTTTGGGAGGGCTATTTTTAAGAAGCTTTAGATAGCCGAATAAACTTTAAACTGACAAATATGATGCCAGGTTTTTGATCTGAATCAATTATCTTTAGACAAAATGGTAATTTAGAACCATTTTCCCTTTCCAAATATTTCTTGGGATTATCATCAACCAATGTTTGAACATTTCAGAAGAAAAATACTCTCTTCCACTGCTAAGGAGGAAGAAAACCTTAAATGGCTGAAAGGTTCCTGCAGAAAAGGCAACAAATCCAGCTGCTGAGAAAAACAGAGAGACTAAAATATTTGCAAATTCTTCTTTATAACATATGCTCTTTGTGGCAATGAACTAAATGTTGATTCATCTGTAGAAAGCCTACTTTTTCTGCAGGTGCCAGCCACTTTATCAGTCTCTGCTTGGCGTCAGAGGGCAATGGGGGGAGCTCCTTTGGGACAGAAGTGCCTTGGTTGGATACAGTAGGTAACAAAGCAGAGTCCCTCTCACACAAAAAGCAACCTGCTGTAGCTCTTCTTGCTTCAAAGCAGTAGTTCATCTCTTTCAAAATTGTATTCCACAGGGTAAAGGAAGTAGCACGCTGAGATTGTCAGCAACATTCCTCACTGCTCAAGTGGCTTCCTTTGAACAGCTGTTAAGATACCATTTTAGCATCATGTTTGCTCTGAAGAGATAGCAAATAATGAGTGTAAGTTGGAAAAAAACCCCGTTTGCATTCCTAGGCAGACACCTTATTTGTTTTGCAGCTGTAGTTGGCCAGCAGCAGGTCCATTTGTTTTTTAGTGACACTCGGATCCCATGTCCTACTGTGAGAGATGAAACACAGCAAGGAAGCAATCACTTCTCTGTCTTACCTTAGGGCAAAGTGGCTGGTGTTGCTATGGACTGAATCTCAGAGAGGAAATGAACTAAGCAGCACATTTCACTGTACATGTGTGAATAAAATACAATGAAACTAAGGGCACAACCAAATGCCCTATAGATACTTGTGGAGAAGTCTCAGATTCCTTCTGGCATCACTTCCCAGGGCAGGGAAGTGCCTTTGGTGGACTGACTGTGGTAGTGCTTCTTCCATTTTCACGTTCTAAAACAGGGAGCAGAGTCCTCACGGGAGGGATGCAGAGAATGGCTTTAGGTTTTCAGCTCAGTGAGCAGTGGAGAGAAAAACAGTGCAAAGGGTCGTCACAGTCCTGTTACTGCTTTGGCTACAGTTGGAGATACAGCAGAACACACCTCACCCCAAACCCGCCAATGCCGTGTAGGGCAGACAGAAAAGTCACTCAGAACACTGATAGTACAGCAAAAATCATAGAGAGAGGAGTCATTTATGAATTATTTGATGTGCATGAGATGACTTGAAGCACAGTAAGTTTAAGTAGTTACATGGAAATCAAGTCAACAATTTTTTTTCCAATAATTCTATGACTGTTTAGCACTGGCTTTGGAATGCAACAGGTACTTCTTCCCTTTATGTATCCTAAGGGCATAATAGGACAGGGCTTGTTGTTTCTAGAATAGTGGTCAAAATAACTTTACATAATTAGTTGCAGTTAAAAATAATTTTCAGTATTTGTATCAACTATTTATGTGGAACATTTTGGCTTCTGCCTTGTTTGCAGTTTTGGCTGAATGTCAACACAAGTTTTTAAAGCTGAATTGAACCAGCATGACATCAACTGAGGCTAAAGAAGAGCTTTGCATGAGCAAAAACTGAAAGAAGTGCTTTGGATTCTTACATGGCCCATAGAGCTGTTTTGCTTTTTCCTTTAAAATGTGTGTAAAAAGATAACTAAAAATAATTCAATAACATTCATAATTTGTCTTGCATTACTGAATTTCTATGGCATTTCAATGTGATTTCAGTGTGATTTCAATGGCATTGGAATATGACAACAGAAAGGCAACCAAACAAATTTTTCAGTATACTATTCGCTGTGATGTGATAGATTTAATCTCATTTAAATTTTCTAAAGTTACACTGTATTATTTTTGCAGGGTAGTGATTGTTTTCCTATTTCAGGTATCAGATTAGAACTGAGATTGGCTAATGCTTATTTTGATTTCTATTATTCTACTCATTTCACAGTTAAATGAGTCTCTGTGGGGTAATCTGTGTAGGTAATACTGATACCATGCTCCAGGCTGAATCCAGTCCTGATTTTGCCACAATCATCCCAACACAACTCTATTAAATAAAGTGGAATTTTCTGTATGCTAATCCTGTAAAATCAACATGGAAAATGTGTGCCTTAAACATCAGTATAAATGTATAGGTCATAAAAGTACAGCAATGTCTAGAGTTTGGTGGGCTACTTCCACAGTTGTACAGATTATTATTTGAAGGACAGCTGTAGCAGTGCACTCTGCTGACACTTAGAAAATACAGCAGATATTTTGCAGAATGTATCAACTGCTCAGCTTTTTGCATAACATTGAACCTTTATGAATCGTTATTATAAAGGATTAACTACAGCATTACCTTGTAATGGGATCATAAATCTTTAATTACTGTCCAATATGGTACCAGCTGAAATTGCTTTTGAAATGAAACATTTTACTAAATGATCAAAATAAAGAATTTTCTTTCAGAAGTAAAGAAATCATAATTTCTTAGGGAGAAGTTAAGGTCTGCACAACTCCCACTGACATCAAAGGATGTCAGTGCCTGCCCACTGGTTAACATGGAATTTACCCAGTCCGCCAGTACTATTTTTGATATTTTTAATGTTCATTAAAAATTCAGGTGCCTATATTTATATTTGTTCTTTAAGCTCACAAGGGTGCCAGCTTTAATTATGCAAGAGATTGCATCCCAGGGAAGGGGCTTGGAATGACAGCTTTCTTGCTGTGCAGGCAGTTGAGAAACACCAGGTTGGTAGAGAGATGATTTTCTTCAAGAGACAAGAGGGTTTATAAACTTTATTAAAAATAAAGCTGGAATTTCTTGCCAGTTGAGATACGAATGTCCATTGCTGTCATTGCAGCTGCAGTTTCAGCTCCAGCTTAGTTTTTCTGCAATGACTTTACAAAAAACTTTTCTCCTTTTCTTCCTGGACTGCCTGCAGAAGCTGGACTGGGCAATGGCCTCTGCCTGAGTGATGGGGCTCAAATGCTGCAGTGATGGGAAAGTTTTTAAAATGTGCAAACCCACATGATTATTGCCTGAATGGATAGTTCAGGCATCACTCAAACTGATAATTTCTCCAACCAAAGTTTTAATTCTTGCTGTGCTCTGTTCACAGGGTAGCCAGGAGGAGGCCATAGGGCAGGAGACATGAGACAAACATCATACCTGCTCCAGAGAACGTATAATGCATTTAAATAATTTTCTGTTAGGTCAGGCTTCAACATTTTACTTTGTTTTTCAAAGAGCAGCTGACTTTTATATGAGAACATTTTCTGGACCATACCCTTGGATTACACCCATGAGAGAAAAGGCAACATATCCTACCTCCTCTTAAACTTTCATTCATGTTGAAGAGAAAATCTGTGCCAGTGAGCTGCACTAGGAAAACGTTCTTTGCAGCTGTGTCCTGAATAGATGTGCAAAGAGGTAATGCTTCAATCGAAACCAATGGAAAAAGGGGACACTGTTTTCACAGTAAATATTTTCCAGCCCATTGATGTAAAACCCAGTGTATCCTTACCAGAGTACACAACATGGGGAATTCTTTCACACGCACAGGCAAACTGGGCAAAGAAAATGTTCACATGCATTTGGTGCAGCTACATCCCAACAGCTGCTGGTTTAAGCAGTTCTTTCCACTCTATGTGAGTATAAAAAAATCATTGGCAAATAAGGTTAGTACAGCACGGCCACTGAAGTTAAGTAGTTTTGGTATTGACACTGACTCCCTACTCTGCAATCTTCTACATCCATGTAGATGCAACTTCACACATCTCTGAATATTGTACTTTCTTCTATCCTTCTGAAATATGCTTTTGTCCTGTGGTCCAGAAGTGACATTGTTTAGCTGGCCAATTTGCAACTTTGAATATTTTTGCCATAGTAATTCAACAGGAATTTTTCTTCCAGCAGTTATTAACTCTTATATCATGTGGTGAATATTTCCAAAATGGACACACTAGCTACCTTATCTGGTAACAAGAGAGACAGGAATCCAGCAACCAGGATGCCACACTTCAGGTTTTTTATGCTTTTATTAATTCAGACTTCCTTTAATGTTCTGAACACCGGTTTGCAATTGTGTTCATAATGTGTGCTACTGGTGCATGTCTACTGGGTTAGCTCTACACAAGAAGAACTCCGTGCAAGAGCTGGTTTTAGGTAATGTCACTGTGCAGACAAACAGCAATATCATGTGGCTGGGGAGGAGAAGTTGCCTAAAATTTCTTAATCTAAAACAACAAAAAGAAGTACACATTAATTAGTACATTATGATTTTTCACAGATAGATAGAGCAGAGTTGGATGACTGCATGGTGTACTGTTCCCAAGAGTTGCAAATTTAGATTTTAGAGGGGGTTTATCAGATTAAAAAAAAAAAACAAAACCAAACAACAACCCAGTTTTACTCTGCATTTTCAATGCTTGTCTCTGCAAAATTGCCTTCAGTTACCAGTACCTCCCAATTTTTAACATCACCATATGTTAGGCATATATGCAAAAAGTTATAACTTACCCAAGGTTTTTTCAATCAATTTTCACAGCCTGTTTCCGTAGGCAATCCAACTTGGGCTTTTGGTTTTCTTATATACTGCATGGAAAAATATAGGCAGCTTAAAGTGACCAAAAAACCCTGTCATGGCTTGACCCTGGCTGGATGCCAGAGATTCACCCACAATCTCTCCTGGAAGAAAAACTGGAAAATAAAACTGGAAAATAAAACTGNCTTACTATGGTCCATCCAATTCACGAGCAGCAGCAGGATGCCTGGAAGAACATTCTTACCCCTTCTCTCGTGGGCTTGGGGGGCCTACACAGTTTTCAGCTTCTCCAGACGAGTTCTGTTCTGGCCTGCTACATCTTACTACAGAGGGTTTTTTTCTTCTCTCCCAAATATGTTTATTCACAGAGACGTCTCTATCTCTATAACCTTGAATGACATGGCAGCACAGAGGCCCAAGCCAGAGCTGAGCTGTTAACGCCCTCACTGCCAAAGCAGCAAAAAAACCTTAAGCCAGGACAAAACCCCATAACCAACATTCGGAAAGTTTGCATTTTTCTTTTCCTAAAATGTTGCTAGCTTATTGAAATACGCTTGAGAATGAATGTCACAAGTGATTTGCGTAAATTTGTAAAATGCTCATGTATCAAATTTCAGATGAGCTTGGGCTTTTTGTCTTTACAAAACCAACATACCAGAATAGGCAATTAACTAAATATTTCCTTAGTTTACACTATCTTGCTGGCAGATTTTTTGCTAAAAAACCCATTCTTTAAAAAAAATTTTCTGTGGATAGCTTTTGGGCATTAAGAGGTTTTTTTAGGTGTACTAGTCTCCCTGCTGAATGTGGTTTATAATATCACAGAGACTAAGAGATCATTTCTTACTCTGTTTCCTCAAGCTATAATTTACTACAGGATTGTAGACGTATGTGAACTACAAGATAGGAAAGGAAAATATAGTATTTCTCATTATATTGATATTACTGGGTATACAGAATAAAAATACTAAGTGCTAAATTAAACTCAAACCTTGGTGGAACACATGCCATTTGTGTTTGATTTGCAGAATTTGCAAAGGCTATATAGTCATACCTCGCTGCATTGTGACCCCTCCATTGTGACCTCACTGGTTTGCGATAGATTTTCCCCATGAATCTGCCTCAGTGATTCACGGAGCTTCCCAGCCGATGCATGTGCAGTGCCTCTTCTTCACTGAGGGGCGGCACTGGCGCTCCCCGTGGGGCAGGATTGGCCCGGCCCAGCCCTGCAGGGAGGGAGTGTGGTGCCTCTCGCTCCCATGGCGTTTATGGTCCCATGGCACTGTGGGCAGCAGCAGGACATGCCCACAGCTTAAGGTTTCCCAGGCTCAAAGAGCACTGACCTGACCCCGGGGACACCCCTTCCCCACGTGGCCCTGAAGATTCCCCACCGTGGAGGCAGTGCAAGCAGAGAAGCCCAGGGATTCTTGGATGGTCTCCCCAGGCAGAAAGGGCTCAGAAACTATTCTCTTTGATCCCTTGTGCTGGGAGAGCCCGTGGAGAGGAGCGGAAAACACTCCCCGTGCTCCTGATTGGCTGGGGGTGGAGCAGTTGGCGTGGCCTGTGTGCATTTTAATGACCTGCGTGTGTTTGTGAATTAGACGTTTCACAAGACCCTGACAAGACCCGTTCCTTGCAAAGTTGGAAGTATGACTGTAGATCTGATTCTATTTCTTCATTAATGTTTCCATTTGCAAGGATTAATTGTACTGGAAAAATAAGATAAACTGTCTTGTGTACGTTTGAAAAGGTACTGTGTGTATAATATACAGTAATCCCTCACATGTCATGATGGGTTGGTTCCAGAAAGATGCCACGATAAGCAAAATCCGTGAAGTAACAGTAAATACAGCAAAGATGCAGAAAAAACCTGCGCTGTATTGAACCCACGAACGGTGAACCACAAAAGTAGCGAGAGATTACTGTATGTCGTATATCTGCAAAGTCAGCAGCCCAGTTACAGTGATAATTGTACGCTGGCCGAGGGCATCTGGCAGAGTGACCTCACAGACAGGCAGAAATTCTGCATGTAAAATGTACATTCAATTTATTCTGGAGGAATGTCAGAAAAGTTTGTGCTTACCACACAAAGTTTTCTTATGTGCATATGTCAGAGCGACGGCATATCCCACATTTAAGAGCATGTCTCATTGGGAAACCTAGCTGTCTTCTGAGAGTGAGGGATCCCCTGGCCTCCCTCCTTCACACAGATGGCCCTGAAGTCATTACCCATCACTTATGAGTGGATAGGTGAATTCTCACCCTGTCAGGGTGGGAGATATTCATCTTCCTGGCCACAAAGCCTGTTTCATTCCAACGTTTTAATTCCATTTTCCAGCCCATGCAGCACCTTCCCTCTGCTTTGGTATGTTTTTCTGCAAATATCTGAGATGAGAGCTAATGCCCTGTCTTTTCCTAGGCAGGCCTATCTGTACTTTCTCTGGGATAAAATTCAGGCAAGTAGAAGTCAAAATTTATGCTTTAGGAAAGTTCTTGTGGCTATGATCTCGATATATTTTCTGCAGGATAAGTACTATTTTAAAGCCAACACGCTTTATAGCCTGGGTCACCATATCAACCCCTTAATTCTGCTGGATCCTTTGTCTCTCCTCCTTCTCTAGCCTTCCCTGCCAGAATCTCAATTTATCCCTATTTTTTAGCAATTTTGTTGTCATGACATCACTAGGTATGTTGCCATGTCCTTCATGGAAAATTAACTGAAGTCTTGTGTGAGTGTTTTGGGCTTTATGGCTTTTTTTAAAGGTTTTTTTGGGCACAAGATTGTACTGCTGTGGCAGGAGGATATAGCACTGCTATTTCAGATCCAGCCTTGGAGATTCCTCTTCTTACCAAGCAGCCCCCTTTCAAGATCCTTGGCCACAGGAATTATAGCAGAAATTATCTGGCCCTGGGTCTGATGTGAGTGCTCATGCCCTGAGGGGAAAGCAGACTTTATCCCGGCAATTCCTGCAAGTGGGTCCTCAGAGCCTTAGAAGAGAGAACAGCATCTCAGCAGAGCCATCCTAATTAGAAAGAGCCAACAAGTTTCCACTTCATTTGAACTGCCTTTTTCCACCTCCTTATTTGATGGGGACAAATCACACTCCCATCAAAACTGAGAATATCACTGTGTTATTACTACTGCTGTAGGAAGTAGGTTTCCACTGTCTCAGCAGGGAGTAGAAAAATCACACACACACAGAGTTTCTTTAGGGAAATCTGCATTTTGGGGTAGTACTTCAAGATTGCTTGTCCGAGGTGTGGTTTAAAGACTATGTTTCTAATTAAGAAGCAACAAATATCCAAAGGTCAAGAGCTGACACAACAGTATAATGAAAATGCAGCCAATCTTATAAAGAGATATTATCTTACTTTCTTAACAAGCAATGTAGTTGTGTAGCCAACGATGAGCAAAGACTGAATAAGGAGACAAAATCATATGAAAAATATATGAAATGACAACCTACTGTCACATCTCCTTGAGTTATGATCTCATCATGATTTCCAAGATAAGTCAGCCTTTACCTTGTTAGTGGCTTGATAGGAGAACTGATAAGGGACGGCCATCATATTTGTAGGAAGTGAAATAAGTAATTGGTGCTGTCATCCTCTCCCCTTACATAGCCAAATCAGTGCTGCACCTTATCCCTGCAGTTCGGCTGAGTGTTCTAGGCTGCCAGAGGGTAATGCAGCAACCAGATCCTGGCCCCTAACACTGATTAACTTTCCCCCAGCAGGTTTCACCTGAGAGTCCTATTAATCAGAGATGCCCTGCTCAGGTTCTAAACTAGGTAATTAATTTTTCTCTGCCTGCATTACCTTTGTAGTTTCAATTACTTTACAGCTTTTTCCCCTTCTCTTTTCTGTTACTGCACCTTTTCCTGAAATAGTGTGCAGTATGTATTTGCTCTCATTCATGAATCCACTACACATACCTCTGTATTTGAACCACAGTAGTTTTGCCGCCCTCTCCATCCTTTGTCTAGCCCTTGCAGACCCTCTAGGAACTCATGAATATGTCTGTTTCCTTAGTGATATAATAACAATTTATGTTACATCATCTTAACCATACTTTTAAAATAAATATGCCTGGATATTTTTTGCATTTGAAAATGCATAAGCACTGTGTCATTTATTGGGGCACTGCCTTCAGCATGTAAGTCCTACAGACCTGGAGAGCACCACCTCCTAAATCAGTACATGGAGGGCATGAAACTGCCTCTGTGACAAGAGTGGGTGCAGGCCCTGAATATTTTTTTGTTCTGGGACAGAACATATCTTTTGGCTGCCACAGCTCTTAGCTATTCCTATAGCTCTTATCTCTATTCTTTGCTGTTACTCCAAACATAAGTTTAACTTGTAGCTTAGTTCACCAGAGCTATCCAGAAACATGGACATAAATTCCAAACAGTCAAATAAAGCTTCAGACATCAAATGAGAATACAAAGCAGAAAGATTTGACTCAAGGCATATTGTCCAGGTTGTTGCATGGATATAACTTCCATCTCTCAGAAAGACTAAAAGGAAGAAATAATAATAATAAAAAAATGCTGTAACTAAGGCTGTTGCTGAGTTCTGTACCAGGAGAATATTGCTTTGGCACTGCTAACCCGAAGGACAGGCAGGGGTTCTTGCATTTACCATAGCATTAATAAGGTGCAGTTTTACTTCTCAGTGGTGTTCCACTGCAAACACATACAATCAACATTCAAGTCTGATGTTTCCTACAGGAGAAGTCTGCAGCAGGAGAAGATGAGGAATGAATTGCTTTTCCCGCATAGATTTTAACACATGCACTATGGGAATATGGTAGTTCTGCACTTTTTACCCAAGCATCGCAAGAGGGCTCTTGGACTTAGGTGTGTTCAGGTTTGGCTTATAAGGCTAGTTCAGATGCTGTTGTGAGATTAGCACTGTGAGAAACCTAAAGGTAAACTGGATACTGAATTTTAATTTAGCAGTACAGTGAGACCTTTGTTTCTGATTTTCCTGCTCTCTTGTACTGTTAGAAGTCAACTGTGTTAATGTGAGCAGTTAGAGACTCTAGCTTTTGGGGATGTTATATGTAAAGAATGAATTTTCTTAATCTGCTTTATATCTATGGCATGCTGTTAATGAGTGCTGGCACTGACTGTGGGACTGCAGTCATGCTCTGTCTCTTGCTACACCTCACATTTCTCAACATCGTTTCATCATAGCCAATACCCACCTGTTGAGGACAGCTCTTCCAGACACTTTGGAGGCTCAGCTGTGCAAGTGTTAGTACATGGCAACGTCAGAATTTGTGATTTAGGTCATAAATACATAATGGATAGACTATTCCATGATCCTCATTCATGTGAACTCTAATACTGAAATGTGGATACAGGAAAGCTGAATNTCCTACAGGAGAAGTCTGCAGCAGGAGAAGATGAGGAATGAATTGCTTTTCCCGCATAGATTTTAACACATGCACTATGGGAATATGGTAGTTCTGCACTTTTTACCCAAGCATCGCAAGAGGGCTCTTGGACTTAGGTGTGTTCAGGTTTGGCTTATAAGGCTAGTTCAGATGCTGTTGTGAGATTAGCACTGTGAGAAACCTAAAGGTAAACTGGATACTGAATTTTAATTTAGCAGTACAGTGAGACCTTTGTTTCTGATTTTCCTGCTCTCTTGTACTGTTAGAAGTCAACTGTGTTAATGTGAGCAGTTAGAGACTCTAGCTTTTGGGGATGTTATATGTAAAGAATGAATTTTCTTAATCTGCTTTATATCTATGGCATGCTGTTAATGAGTGCTGGCACTGACTGTGGGACTGCAGTCATGCTCTGTCTCTTGCTACACCTCACATTTCTCAACATCGTTTCATCATAGCCAATACCCACCTGTTGAGGACAGCTCTTCCAGACACTTTGGAGGCTCAGCTGTGCAAGTGTTAGTACATGGCAACGTCAGAATTTGTGATTTAGGTCATAAATACATAATGGATAGACTATTCCATGATCCTCATTCATGTGAACTCTAATACTGAAATGTGGATACAGGAAAGCTGAATGTTTCTGTGCACATGGTTTTGCTCCACTCTGAAAGAGCAATGCTGCAGACATCATCCCAGCCATGAGCATAAAATGGACAGTCGCTACAAGTGCTCCCACAGCCGCTTTTCATACATGCTTTTCTCACTAAATAAAAATCTAATTTTCCTTAATGTTATTCTACTAGTAGATTGTCATCCACTTCTATGCCCTTTCGTGCTGCTGAAATGGTGAGAAAAGCATACAGGAGCAGGGAATTGATTGTTTCAGAATTTTCTGTGAGTTGACAGTTAGTGTCTTAATCATTACAATAATCTACTTTTCTGATTTCAAGCAAAAATGAAGTCCAAGTAAATTGAAAGGGTCATTGCTCATTTTTTTCTTAATTCTGGAACATTTTTCTGTTTCTTTGACACTGTAGACTTTATTTTAAACATTGGTTAATGTCATGGCCACAGACAAGCTCTGCTGTAACCTGGTTCGTCTTTCTTTTTATTACAGGTTAAACATCACAGAAAGCTCCAGGTACTGCACCCAGGACTTTCCAAAGTGCCCACAACTGTGACACGTTACCTGCTGAAATACTTATTTGGCTCAGCAGCTACAGAAACCTCACATTTAGTTGTGTTTCTTGCACTCTTATTAAGATCTTGCCTGAATGGACCAACGGAATACTGTAACCCCTAAGGAGAGTTTAAGATTATTTATATGGGAATTTTCATCTATCCTTAAAAGCTCTGAAATTTAAAGAGATCCTGAAATTCAGATGGAGGCTTTTGGCTTAATTTAACCTTAATTTGCCCAGAGCTGTAAATATGTCTTGTTGCAGCCTTTACCACACCTTCTCCATATGTTCCTTTTCTCTAAGCCAGCCACACAAATCACTTCCTTGAAAATAAATGTTTCACTTAAAAATACCAACTATGAAAATAAAACACCCCTTTATTGTTCTAATATGGCATCCCAATATAGATATTAAATTACTTTTTAATCACATTAATGTACAAAACAAAAAACAAAAGTGCTTTGATTTGGATCAAGCACAAGTTAGTTTCACTGTTGGGTTGATCAAGCCAATACAGGGAAAAAATCAATACCAATCCTTATGGAGACCTAGTTATACCATATTTTGTTGACCTTACCTTACTTGTTTTCAGTTTCCAATCAATTCCTAAACAATATTGGTTTCTTTCCTCACTCTGCATTGCTCTTCATTAATTTTGTAGAGTGTAACTTTATTTAAATCTGTATGTGTTTGTCTTTAGGAGGAGATCCTCCTAATACAGTTTTGGACAACCAAGTTTACATCAAGTCCCGGAAAATTCTTGCAAACCATCCAGAAAATTTCTGGAAAAAATATAATATACTTGGGGTTTTAAAGTTATTTGGGAGCAGTGCTAGGTAATTCTCTCTCTAGTTATGGGAAAATGGAGATTTAAATCACTTTAAATATAAAAAAAAATTCTCATTAGTCTCTAAGTGTGATTGTTTCCTAAAGAGTTTATAATGTATTGTAAGAAGATCTGATCAAATGACTATCCATCATCAAAATAAACGCCCCTTGAGATATCACAAGTAATGGATAAGAAAATTGGCAAAATCTTAAGAGAAAAGAAAAATTGATCCTGTGGAAGACAAGGTCTAACCCTAGAAAATACTGTCCACCAAAGAAAAAACAGTGCAGACAAATGTTAAGGGTTTTTTTACGAAGTCCACATGTGTCTCTGACATCTCTGCTTCTCACCTTCCTGGGGACATGGCAGAAGCTGACAGAAAGGAAGGTTTGATAGTTTAATACATGAGCCTTTGCACCCATAATGGTTAGCTGGTAGTGATGTGCTGAGCAGTAACATGGTGGGGTGGATGCTGTATGGGGTCTCCAGCAGAGAGCTGGGGGTCATACTTTGCTCTGCAAAACTGTTGTAGTTTATCCAACAATAAATTAACAACATATATTTTTAAATGCTGAAATGAAATAAAGAGATTTATAATGGGTTTTTTCTGGGTTTTTTTAGGACAATTTTAGCATGGAACTTGCTAAAAAGAAAATTCCACATATTCTTTCCTTAATAATTCTGCTTCCAACTTCTAATTAATTTTTCACATTCTCTGAGATGTACTTTCACCTTCCGGAAAAGCCATTTCCTCTGATTTTTATCAATTGTTAATTTGCTGCTCCTTGAGATTTCTCACTCCTGATTCATGAATCCATTAAAAGGCTTTTCTTTGAAAAGTCGCCCTCACTGCTGTGTCAATTATTTTCCAATGCTGGTGCTGGCAAGTAGAACTTGTGACTCTCCAGAGCAATTAACCTGGCAGTTATCAATAGCAAACACCATGCACTGTAACAAAACGCCACTGAGTTGGGAGCCGTGAGGCGATGGATTGTACAATAGAGCTAATGGAAATGTAATTGTAAAATGGTTAGCCCATCTGACTTCTTTGAACTTTTGGCAGATGACACGCTTAAGTAATGGGTTTAGAAACTCAATCTCCTGATTTCCTGTGTTCTGGGCAGCATGGAGAAGTAGTAAACTAACACGGTTCTCTATGACTGGGTTTCTTAAAACTATATGGATCAGCAGATGTAAATAGAGGTCTTAAATCACAGTTCTTTTACAGAATTTCTCACATGGATAAAGTGATGTTTGTGCTCAAACCTGCACTCCTTGGAGCCCAATGCTCCATTTCACAAAAGCAGGCTTAGTGGTTTTATACAGAGTCCTCACCACTGTGCCCAGGCCGAGCTTTTCTCTGTGACCTCCCCTGGAATACAATATGCCTGAGCTGCTCCAGGCACAAGGCAGGTGACACTAACTTGACCTTTTATGTCCTCACCTTGCAGTAGCTGGTCCTACGAGGGTTCAGTTTCCCTGTGTTGCCTTACCACGTATGTATAGCCAACTCTTACTGAATTGTTTTAAACAATTTTCTCTTGCTTCCCTCTTCTTCCTACCCCGGTGTGATCACTCTGCATTCAATGGGTTTGCTGTGGCTCAGCAAGATCTCTGACTGGGCTTGACAGGGTCTGTGGCGCACTGAAGAAGGGAACTGGACCCTAAACAAGTGAACTCGGTAGTAAAGCACATTTAAACCAAGGATTTATATCTGAACTGCTGTTTATGTGTGCCACATCACACCCTACATTAGATCACATTGTTTCACACATTTTAATTCGTAAGAAACTCTTTTTATATGTTAAAAAAGTTCCTGATAATTGAATGCAAAAACTAGGTACTCTTGGCAGTCATTTTCTACTATCTATCCCACAGAAGAATGTTTCATTATTTGATTTAACACCAGTTCCTTAGGATTGCAGTTGACACCAATATGTACTGGATATCTAAGACTGGTCCAGGGCTCTGAAATTGTCCAGTATGTATCTTAAAACATGATCTGACTCGACTGGTGCTAAAGAACTTCTGAAGGTTATTATTACTTCTATAAGGTGTAGATTGCCCTATATAAGGTATAGACTACCCTGCATTTAGTACTGTCCTATAAACTTTGTAAACTGTAACAGCTCTAAAGTTATACATTAGCACTATGAAATTGAAGTGTTCTTGCATATTACATTAATAGTAGTTAATAGGGAATTAGTGCCACCTAATGTAAAAATGTAATCCTAGTGTCTCTGATAGTAGAGGAAAGGCTTTCTTATTCTTTCTCCTCCATTTGCAATAAACATTAGTGAAGTAAAAATTACCATAGCTTATGGAGCTGTTAAATATATATTCTGATGGTATTAAATGTCACCTATTACTATTAGATAAACTTTACCTTTGATTAGCAAGAAGTATTCTGTTTCATTCTGAGAACTTGGCCATCTCATAATGCTCTAAAGGATTAATCGTGGTAATGAAATACTTTCCTGTCACAGTCTTGTGTAAACTGTAATTATTTTGGACCCAGTTTTGCAAAGGCGTGTACAAGCTCTTAATTGCACTCAGGTGAAGAGAATTACATGCATGCATAAATATTGTTGTGGGTAAAAGCAAGGTCCTATGTGTGGTTTTTTCTGCTTTTACCAGATGTATAAGCCTGAATTCCAAAGATGACAGTCTCTATGGCTATTTTATAGGAGAAAAATAATCCTTTAATAAAGATTAGCGAGAGCAAAGATAGTGAAGGAGTGCACTGGTTCCACAATAATTACCTATCAGTTATCTGTTATCTTAATCAAATTTNCAGGAGCTGTTATTTCTTGCAAGTGGAATGCAAAGCCACTTTGTTGGGCTGAGGAAAAGAGAGGGCATCTCTCATCAGGCTTAATTCAAAGCTCTGGCATGATGCCTCCAGAAGAGAGGCTCTCGACATGCAACCCTCTGCAATGGGTTCTGTGCAAAGTATTTGCAGATACAGACATCCCATTCTTAAAAGTCAGACAAGCAGTATCAAGGATTCCCCACAAGCATTACAAGACACCAGACACTGCACCAAGTAAATGAATGTCATGGATTGTACGTATGTATGTTGAAAGGGCTCAATACTTACCTCTCCAGAGGAGCTGGACTAGTACTGAACTATATTTGAAGTAATGGAATCATAGAATGGTTTGGGTTTGAAGGGAACTTCAAGACCATCTAGTTCCAGCCCCTTACTGTGGACAGGGACACCTTTCACTATACCAGTGACAGTTGTGGCCATAGCCTCCCCCTTTCCTAACTCTATGCACAAACTACCATCCTCACAATGTTCCCTCCAACTATACACACACACACACGCACAATATTCTGAGTTGGAAGGGACCCACAGGGTCATCTAGTCCAGCTCCTAAGCGAATGCCCACCTAGGGATCAGGCCCACAAGCGTGGAACCATGAGCACCACGCTCCATCCATCCAAGTCTCCCACTATCTAGACCATGTCACTGAGCTCCTCATCAAGTCTTCTCCTCCAGGAATGGCGACTCCACCACCTCCCTGGGCAGACCATTCCAAAGAGAGGTCACTCTCTCTGTGAAAAAGCTCTTCCTGCCATCCAGTCTAAATGTCAAAGCAGTTGTCTTCCGAAAAATGCAATCTGTTTCAAAGCAAAACCATGATATCATTATTTTTCATAATAGACTGTTTAAATAGGGGTGCTCAAATGGTCCTCCTTTTTGTCGGATATCCTGGATAGCAGCAACTGTTAGGATACTCAGTTGTACAGAGTTGCCAAGGATGGGGGTCCAAGGTGTGAATATGACGGATCTGCGCTATCCCTCATCTGGTTGATGGCCCAGACAACAGCAGCAAAGCTAGAAAGGTGAGCATAGATCTGCTCATTTAAACTCCCCAAAGCTGCCTGAGAAGGTCTTTGACCAAAGCTGGTGGAGTAACTGAAGAATATGACCATCAGCTTAATTAAACTGGTGATTATAAAGAAACTTTGAAAAATGCGGAAAATAAACAAAAAAATAAAATTCCACCCATAAATGCTCAGGAGTGTAGAATTCTGTGTGATCCTGTACTCGTCTCTAAGTATATTTAAATTCAATTAGCACACCAACATATATTCTAGAGCCTGTAGTTCAGCTGTTCCTTCTAAGGTGGAAAAAACAGAGCAAACCCCCTTTCTGTTGGAATCTGTTTTTAAATCTCAGGGTCTCTACTGCATTTTAGAGATCAGTGAGGGTTTGCAGAAAGTCACTGCAGTTTTGCTTGCCTGTGATGTCTCTCTGCAGCAAGGACAACAAATGCCTTTCTCCAACAGAACTGGTTTGTCTGTTTTCTAAGCCGTTTCTTTGAACTGCCTTCCATTACAAAGAAAATAGCATTTTGCTGTTTCAGATCTACTGAAAGATTCCTATGAAGGCACAAAATAGTTCTTCTCCATGCTCCCATGATCAAACTGTGTATAATGAGTGAAACTGATCCCTGCATTCTGTACCAGTGCAAGGCATATTGCATTTCTCAAGTCCCAATTATGCTTTCAGAGGAGCTCATTGGCATTATGAAAGCATATTTGCCCACAGGTGCATTGCACCCAGTATGATCCGCTTGTCCTACATGGTGAGCTTTGTTGAGGTTTCCTGCGCTTGTCTTTTCCTGACAGCCAAAATCTTTACAAATCAATTTCTTCTCAAGATTTTTCCATGTATTTATGTTTTATAAGAAATATCTGTGTAATATGTTAGGGGATGCTGAATAATCCACATCGTTCCTGATTTGTAATCAAATCTCTGCATTTCTAGCCCTTTCAAAATCCACATTTTTGTACAACTAAAAACACCGTATGTTTAAGGAAGGAGGATTTTCATGTTGTTTATGCATTCTATGATATTAAGGTTTATTTCCTGTGCAGGAAAACCCCCCAAACTCTTCTTGTATACTGAGCATTTCAGTAGTAGCTAATAAGGCCTGCACTTTACAATAATTTTCTTATTGTAAAAATCATGTTTGTCGATGCTTAAATGCACATATCAAAACAATAGAAAAAACCACAAAATCATATCTGAATCAGAATTTTCATTGATTTGATCTCTCTGTCTGCTAGAACAGGGTCCCAGCTTTTTCATGTACCTTTCTGGTCATGTATGATTTAGTAACAAGCAGACATATAGGACAGGAGGTATAGGAGAGTGCAAGTAATCAACTCACAGAATCACAGAAAATTATGAGTTGGAAGGGACCCACAAGGATCATCTAGTCCAACTCACCATCTAATACCCGTACAGCGACCAAGAGCACATCCCAGAGCACAACAACAACCTAGATGCCTCACAGTCCAGCAGGCCACTCCGAGCCGGAGGGGGCCCAGGGTCATCCAGCCCTCACCCCCCAGCTAGACCAGCTAGACCATGTCACTAAGCTCCTCGTCCAGTCTTCTCTTAAACACTTCCAGGGATGGCGACTCCACCACCTCCCTGGGCAGCCCATTCCAATATGCAATTACTCTCTCCGTGAAAAACCTGATTTCCATGAACGAACACTCTCTATTTCTTCATGTTACTGAAAGAATACAGTAAACTTTCATTTACTTTTATTTCAGAATGGTTTGTGGAAAGGTGTATGAAGTTTTTTGACAGCAGTAAAATTGTGTCTAATATTTGATTCCAATGTGGATTTCCTGCTGTATATTAAGAATTAAGTAGTGAGCTGATTGTAGCAGATTTATTTGTTAAAGTGAGATCTTTAAAGACATACCTCACTGTATATGATTCATTTATCTTAAATTAGTTATTTATCCTCCACAGTGTAATCTTTTCAGGGAGATATCTAACATAGTTTGAATGTAAATTCAACTCTAGGGAAATAAAACTTATAGGGGAACCAAGGTAGTCATATTCCATTTCCATTAGTTCTTTCATCTATTAACCTCAAATTTGTTTCAGTCCATATCAGATACAAATGCTGCCATTCTTACATTTTATTATGTTTCTTTCCTGGAACTGTATTTTATTTGCTGCTGGAAAACAGAATTAATTCACAGAGGGTTTGGGAAAAATTCATTGTTAGTAGCTGCCTGTATTTATATTTTTTGCCCATGTCACACCAGAGCCAGCCTATGCTCATCTATTCTTTAGAACATAGCAGGTATTGAGAACATCATCCCTGACTTGCAGGTTAAGTCCAAAGGGTTTCCTGGTAATGTCCTAGATGTATGAGAACTGCTTCTCATACATGACAAAACAAAAGGGGTTTATGGATTGAGCCTGAAGAAAGGTACTTCTGCTCTAGGCATTATTGTAGATGTTTGTCCCAAATCAGGAATGCACTGGAGATTTTGCTTTTTATCAATCCCACCATGTAAGTGGGTGAATCCAAACCTCAAAATATCCTTTCTGGAGCTGATCCACTATTTGCATGGATACGGTAGCTCTTAGAAGTTGAAAAATATCACTAGAAAAATGATGCTGCATTGCCAGAAACAGCCCTGGTTTAGCTGTCCTGGTGCAAGGCAGCACTGCTCCAAGCAGAGAGATTTGGCCCATACACATTAGTTGTTTCTCCTCACTGATTTCAGCTGTGCTTGACTGGAAAGCTGTATTTTTCTCTACAGCTGTTTGTACACAAATAAATACATACACATTTTAGGGACAAGGTGCCTAAAAGGAGCCAAATTAAAATTTGTACTCTTAGGACCATATAACCCACGAACAGGCTGGCCAGAGGAGCTTTGCACTTTGAGGAAGTTTGTTCTTTTATTGATGCAGATATTGAATACTAAACTGTGTGCACTGAACAGCAGCAAGAGGGCTGAAAAAGTGATAGATATAAAAGAGGATATTATGTTGGCATTTTGTGGAAAATCTGGCTTCTGACCTGCAGAATTCAGTGAGGATCTAGGAGTCCCCAGTGCTGTACAAGTGAGTTAAAATCTAATTCTGCCCCTATTATAAGCAAAGGGTTTCTGCCTTTCTGCCAGCAACAAATAGAGATTTGGAGAATACATGGGATTAAAACTTGGAGCTCACCAGTTCAAATTGACCTTGTTATCTTGATAACTGCAAATCAGATATTTGACCTTTTTTCCGCCCCCCTCCCCCCACCCCATTTTTGAAAAGAACTGTAGAGACCACAAAATATGTGTATTGTTTTCGGAACAAAGCTGGCTTTTGCAAAGCTTACATCAACCTGCTGCAAGAAAATGGGGAAAATATGTATAAAATGTGGTCTGCCTGTTAGAGCCCCACCTAAAAGACCCTCCAGTACCACCCGAAAAATGTGTTCTATATAACAGAGAAATGAAGAAAGGAAAAATTAAAACATCTAAAAATGTGACAACAATTACCTCCTCATTGCTTTCTTCCAAGAACCTTATTACAAAAGCAAGCAAAAAGGAGAAATGAAAGGAAACTGGTGCAAATCATGGGATTCTTTTCTGGGAAGCTCTGAATAACCAGGTGTTACTGCTTGAAATACTGGCCAATGAAAGAGCCATAGCTGAGTACCCATACAACTGCGACCTACAACCATTAATGCAAGATATAGCTGGAAGAATTATTCTCGTGTTACTAGTAAATTGTTCTCGAATTACTAGATGCCCAGCTGTGGTTTTATAAAGTGCAATTATATTGTGTAAAGTGAGGCTAGTGTTTCCAAGAAATAGTAGCATTGATGGAGTGTCTATACTCGGGGAGCAGGAACTTCACTTTGGCTATAAACAAGGCAGCCCTGGAATGAGACCTCTGACAATGAGAATTGCTGGGTGCACAAGGGAGTCCAATATGAAAAGGCATTGCAGGTATGATAAGTGATAGTGTTGGTAAGCAAGGGTCATGCTTTTTGCTAGGATGGAGTTATCTTCCCCAGCCTGAACAAGAGAGTCATTCTCATCATCCAGGCTCTGGCTTACCATGGACTTCCAGGAAATGCAACAGCTCCTTCCACAGAGACATTAGCAGAGACAACCCTTACTCTTGATCCTTTCCACCCTGGTGCTTAAAGGTATTCAGCAAGATGGGTTGTGCTGTGGTTCTTCCTCCTCAAATGCAGGCATACAAAGTTTTATCCATCTGCTGAATAATGAAAGTGTCTATCTTATCTTGAATCCACCAAACTGTGATGGCATGAAACTGAGGACCTTCAGTATCATTCTTCCAGGGACCTTACATTCATTACAGACTTACACTTGACCGCTTTGGCCCGATCAGCAGAACAGTTTGCAGTAAGCATGTTACAAGGAAATTTCTTTTTCAGGTCAGAGCTGAAGGCTGAACCATCTTTTTGGCAGATTTGCCAGGTTTTCTGGTGTTAATCAGAGCTTTCACGCCTGTCCTTCCTGCTCTGCATTCATCCTGAGTTTGTGGGAGTCTTGCAGACTTGTCCTGGGAAATGTGATGTGATCAATAGTCTTTCATGCATGTGTACAAACTTAGCAGATGAAGTGCAGCCCACAAATTAGGAGTTAATTTGGTATTCCTCTATTTCCTTTAAACACGTCAATCTAAATTCTGCAGATAACACAACCAACCATCAGTTCAGAATGACAAACCATTAGAAGCACTAAGAGGATGCGTTATTTGACTACTATTAATTTCAAATTTTTTTGTACTTGTGCACCTGCTAACAAATGATACCCAATTCTGATATATTTCATTATATCATAGTGTTTTGTATAATGAAGAACAGGCAGATGAATAAAACCCTGTCAGCCCATATTATGCAATTTCCATGTCAAAAGTTTCTTTTCCTTGACCACTGTTTAAGGTTGCACTGTAATAGCAGCAATATATACTTGCTGTAACAGTTTTGCATGAATTTATATGAAGTCATTGATGTGAAATTCAACTGGTATTAAACTGCTTTTATTCCACATGTTGTCAGCAGGTGCAGGCGTCTTTCCCTTCTGTCTCCTAATTTTTAATATGTGTTATACCGTGAGTAATTAAATACATGCAGAAGGCATGTATTTTAGAGTCCTGAGGTCTTGATTACTTAATTTTAAAATGTTTTATGGTGGAATATAAATTTATAACACTCCAGCATAAAAAAATGTAGTCTTGTTGTAAAATATTTCTCTAATTGGATTTGCAGCTTCCAATGACTACATGGCGCTCTCAAATTGGCACTGGTGACAATATGCATCCAGGGAGAATGTGAGAGAGATATTAACCTTTATGGCACTTCCTGCAGTGGTCACTCCTCTAATGTGTGTTTGTGACATGTTTTACTATTCCCATATCCCTTTTAACTATGTTTGTCCTGGATATTGCCAGTAAAAGACTGTAGATGTTTTGTTTTCTTCCTCTAACCCCTCCTGAGATACCCTTGGGAGTGCAAATTTGCATCCAAGCCTGACATGAAGCAAAAACAAGATAAAAATAAAACCTCTCACCTACCATCATGCAACTCATCTTGGATTTAAAGAGTGCTCAAAGCAAGTAGGAGTTTACTTGATACTTGGCAAATGTGTGAGCACTCAGAGCATACAGAAGGGTGACAACACTTAACTTAAATAATCATTTGCCTTGAAATGTTGGGACCAAGAGACCTATGAGGACTTGTGTCCATGCTGAAAGAGAAAAGGCTGTGGGGCAGCAGTAATAGTGAGAGTATTTAATGCTTGCTGATTGTTTCTCCACTGACCTGGAGTAAGCAGGTTTTTTTTTTTTTGGCCATTGCAGCTCAGTGTTAAATAAAGGATAACCAGAAAACAAGGATTTATTGTTTGCTGGTTGTTCATTTAAAACTTCAAAAATTCATTATGGAACTGATATGTGATCCTGATATCAGTACTGTGTACAACTGTACTATCCCAAGGGCACCTCTGGTAAGAAGTGTCCCTGTAATTGGTAATGCTTGGTTTGACAGGAAAACCACATACTGTTTTTTAATGCAGCAGCAGGAAAATAAACCCTGCTCAGCTGGCCAGCCCTATAGTACCCTGCGTCACAGGTCTTTAAAATCATCTGTGGTCTCCTAATTAGTTTTGCAGCTTTGGTCAACATTTTTGCCCTCCCATCAGAGGATTTGAATGTCTGCCTTAGCTCAGTCCCTGTTCTACTACTCATCTCTATTCCCTACTCTTGAGGACCTCAGTGCAGGTTGAGGCCTGGGGAATCAGAAAAGGCTACAATACTTAGTAATTCCAATGAGCAGATGATAGGAGGTCTTTAGTTTCTCTTCTGTATTTCAAAGACGTTGGTACTAAAAGGATCCAGTTTGCCTGACCCATCCAGCAAGGCAAACTGGGAACCTTGTTGCTGCCATTCCTACCCAGAAGAAAGCTCATGAGGATGAGCTCAATGGTACTCAGAAGTCCAGTGACATAAATCACAAATCACTCAACCTCAAGTAATTCTCCTGCAGGAAACTATGTTCAATATATTCTTTTAATAATTTTATTCCCGATTTTGTCTCTGTTATGCTTTTTTTTCTTCTTTTGTGGGGTTTGTTTTTTCCTTTAGCTATATCAATCAACTTGTCTACATCTCCATTCTACCCATTAAATATCTCTTCGACCTGTGATCGTTCTCCAGTGTTTCCTACGTGCAGCCACTGCTGCAAACTCTTGCAGGCTGGGAGAGTGAGTGTGAAAAAGTAAAGTAGGTTGCCTAGGGAGGTTTTGGAGATTCCATCTTTTGGGATGTTTAAGAGCAAAACAGCATCAGGTGTCTCAAGGATGATCTAAATTTTATCGTTCTTGCCATACAGAAAGGAAGGCCTGGGGAGAGCTCTTCAACTTCTTGGAACATTGTGCATTTGATTTATGTGTTAAACATAACTCTGTGCTTACATACACTGTTTAAGAGTTGGACTCGATGATCCTTGTGGGTCCTTTCCACCTCAGAATATTTTGTGTATGTTATTCTGTGTAAACTAATGTAAACTAAAATTTTTTACACAAATTACTAAATTTTGTATACTTATCCCTATGGTGGTCTGACCATCTTAGATTATTAAGTTTGCAATAGCAGTAAGATGATATTTTTCTTCATAAACTATCGTATGTTTTTGTTTGTTTGGGTTTGAGGTTTTTTTAGGGAGAAGCAGGGAACAAGCTTCTTTAAACTTACTCCAAACTAGATCACTGGAATGCTGTTTCTATGAGTTCTATAACAAAAAATGTTTCAGGTATAATGAGTACAATAAAACCCTGTATTTAAAAGTTTTAACTTTGTGCATCACTTGATTGCTCAGGATAAATGCAGAAAAAAGGAACAGCACCCTATGAAAACCTCTAATGAAGGAATTTTATTTCACATGCTAAATGGCAAATTTCTGGGTCAAACGATTGCCAATTTAATAGGAGAATTAAACCAGTGGCCTGATAGATCTGTACAGTATTTGTAATTCAGGGAAGCATGAAATTTAGTCATGCACTGTGCTGGGTCACCAACATATTGCTGTGCTGACATTTGAACATGACTGCATTTCATTCCTCCCTCCCTTGTATATTAGTAGTTTGGAAATAAAAACATAGATTTACACAGGTCTGACACTAGTGCAGTTCCATCACTCTTACTGACACTGCCTCAGTAAGTTGTTCTCCCGGTCAGTGCCCCTGGGACCAAAATGCCATCCTGAATTATCCAGCCTTTGGAAAACCTTTGGATTACTCAAAAGATGTCCCAGTTGTTATGCTAGGAGTGGGACTTTGGGAACGCCCTATCTCCAGAACACCTCTGGAAGATCCACATTGCGTAGTGCTACCAGAGGTTATCAACCAACAGAACTGCAGGAACAGATGGTCCTGTTCTGTAGGTCTGCCCTGCGGAAATTTATCACAACCCTAACGGAACTTTGCCAGTAGACTTTGCCAAACCTCATGAGGTAAGACACACCACCTCACGTGCAAAGTGCCACCTCATGTGCAAAGTGCATGCAGTTTGACATTTGACATCCCAACTTGGAACATAGATGCAATCAAGGGTGTTTTTACTGCAATGTCTTTCAGATTCAACCTATCAGACCAGCAATAGCATGACAACAGAAAAGCTGTCCTTTATCTCCCAAAACAAAAGTAAATACTTTACTATATGCTATATAAATACATTATATACAATAGTAAACAGAAAACCAGGTGGGGTTTTTTTGATAAATGTGGATCCATGATAAATGTGGGTCCATGATTCAAGCACCTTTCCCAGATCCACTTCCAATGTACCTATATTGAGCAATTACATCAGTACAAGCATGGTTTCTAAGAGCACGAGTACTGAACTATATTGGCAGCTGCATTTCAGAGAAGAACCTCACAATAGCTCCTGGAGAGAGGAACAGGAAAATTACCTACAATGTCTCTTAAATACGGTGTACGCAGTGCTAGTGATCATGGCCAATACATCCTCAAACTTTGCTCTTTACTTTCCTACTATTTCTTGCCTCTAGTCGATTGGGTCATTATACAATAAGCACTCAAAGCTGAATACTTTTCCTATTAAACTGCACCACCAACACCCCCCCCCCCCCCCCCNATCTTATGTTTTATCTGAATGCATAGAATATGGTCATGTAAAAAACCCTCAAACCCATGGAATATGGTATTTCCAGCATATGGTAGCTAGGATAGCAGATTACCAAGAAGATGTGAAATGGCATAAAAAAGGAACAACTTATATATTTAAATGACATTTATAATGTAAACTAACTTAAATTACAGAAAGACTATTAAAATGGCTTTTTTTACATATCATATTGATATCCTCCATTGTGAAACCAAGGAAATGCCCAGTGAATGATATCTCTTGTTCCTGGAACTGTGCAATTCTGTCACTATCACAATCATTATTAAACTACAGCAATTGACAAAAGCACTGTCAAGATAAAAATCAGACCTTTTTCTTCTGGCTCCTTGCCTAATGTAAGGCAAATTTGTAGATTAAAATGAAATGGCAGTAATGAAAACTGAAGTAAAAGTTTCTAGTTATAGAGTTATCTCTTCTTTCTGTGAACACATCTTCAGCTTTGATATACTGGGAAATAAGTGATCCTCTTTATTAAAAAAATCCCAAGCCAATATAAAAAATAAAATACCTTCTACTGTGTCTCTTTTTTCCCATATCAACTTTTCATGGCTCATGGGATACAATGATCTTGTTTGAGATGGATTTGGAGAACTTATATATGTGGCTATTATTGGCAATATAAAAAAAAGCTGAATTATTTGTCAGAGCAAGTGGAAATCATTGGTTTTAAAAACTGATCATAGAATTACACATATCCTTGGGGAACATCCTGAAGTGTCACAACTTGAATTTTAGAAATAAAATTTTAATACGTCAAGTTCCTAATGCATGAACAATTTTTCTCATAATGGGTCTTGTTGAAGCGTCTTTATGTGTCTTCCTAAGACTTCACCATTTACTTTCTCTTGAAACACATTCTTACTGTTGATTTTTTTATAAGATTTATTTGGATTTCATGATAAATGGAATGCTTTTAGAGATAAGTAGTCTAATGTGCTCTGTAAAGTGCCAGAAGGGTTTCTTTCAAGAGACTTTCTGTTGCAAATAATATATACTTCAGCAGGATTTGAAGGGTGACTTAAAAACAGAGCTGGCATTAAGTGCTGCAATCAACTCAAAGCTTCATCATCGCCTTCAGCAATAACCAGGTGAGTGTATTTGGGAGCAGCTGAACAGAAAACTTGGGTTCCTTGCAGTTCAAGTATTGCCTCCTGTGTAGGATCAGTTACAATGAGTGTCTTACTGTGCTACAAAAGATCCCAAGCAGGACTAAAGTGATATCTCCTCTATTTGATGTTGGTCCTTCCCCTGGGTATGTCAGCCTGAAAGAACGGAAATTCAAATCATAGCTCAAATGTCTAAACCATGTCCCAGCGTTCCTGCAATTATGCAGTGCAAAGCTTGCTATTACTAGAACTACACACATTTAGGATGGCTTTTAGTTTATGAATGAGATAGTATTGATATGGGCACTGGAGAACAGTGGAATAGTGCTCTGTGCCATTGACAAAACTTAAACTTTGAAATATATTAAGTAGTCGAGAGGTTGTGACAAAAAAGTTGGAGCAAAAAGCTAAGAAAAAACCCACTCAAAGAGTACTATAATTAAAGCAGATATGATTACTTCAGCAACACGTTTTGACGAATAACTGTGATATGTGTAATCTTGTACTTGTCAGATGCTTGGATGTTCTGCATTTTTGCCGTGTTTTATAGTGATGTAGTGTGGAGTTAAAGAATCACAGAATGTGCTGAGTTGGAAGGGACCTACAAGGACCATCAAGTCCCACTCTTAGCCCTCCACAGGACCATCCCCAAGAATCACACCATGTGCCTGAGAGGATCATCCAAACACTTCTAGAGCTCTGTCAAGCTTCATGCTGTGCATTTGAAAGACATTTCAGAAATTACTAAGGTGGATGTCTTATGACAGTTTCCACCAAACCTTGAATAAATTAACTTTTATGCATATGCTAAGCCAGTGCTGTTACTTTTTTGTTCTTAATGTGGAAATGAGTCATTTCACATTGCTTAGGCAATGTAGGAAGCATATCTTGAAAATGAGAGAGCAGAGAGAGCAGCCTCAACCTCTGAAACATCAAGAGTGTATGAAGATAGTTAAATAAAATTACCTAAATGAAATTATGGTTTGGCCTTCTGAGTACTTATAAAAATCTCTCTCATGTATTTCAAAGTGTCTCAATAACAGCCACAAAGAGCAAGATTCAATAATATAATGGCCCCCAAAGTCCTTTTCCAGTTATGACAATAACCTGATTTAAAAAATAAAATAGTCCTTTTTCTACTAGCACTGATTCACTTGCATCTCCCAAGATATCATGACCCTGAAAACTGCAATTATTTTTTCGTTTTTCTCCCATAAGGATCTCCTCTGGTATAAAATACTTGAAATAAAAATTTATGGAATAAAATTTGGCCCGACTAAATCAGATTTTTGTAGGTAAGGAACATATAGATCATATATATACATATTAATTATGGTAGATTGTCTTAACAGTAATATCACAATTTAAAATATTAGTTATGAAAATTCATAAGTATTGACACCAAATTAATATACTGCATTTGTGTGTATTCACATGCATTTACGTAAACACACATATCTAATATTTACATTGTGTTTGCATATGATTTTGGTGCTAATACTGCAAATAATTTATGCACATACTTAAATATGCATGTGAGCAAATGTGGAGCTCATGTACGCATCATTAAGCACATCTAAGGGTCTAACCTCATCAAACAACCTTTCTGGGTTAAAATATTTACCGTGAGTCAATATGAATATGACGTGATGACAATGACATTGGAAGTTATTTGTGTTTACAGAAATAGGAATAATGGAATGGTTCAAGGGCCCTGTAAAAGGAACTCCACAAATTGGATGCTGTCGTCTTTGCAACTTTGCCCATAATTTGTCACTAGTAAGGAAAGCATGATGGTCCAAATCACATTCATTATCAAAGCAGGGTAAAAGTGTCAAAGTTACTTTAATACAAATGAGAACTCGACAATACAAATGAGAACTCGACCTTTGAAGTATCAGAACATTTTCTGAAAGGGAAAAAACCCAGTAATTGGTGGGATGGTATTCTAATATAATCCCAAACATAAGAGAAAAAAACTTCAATCCACATGCAGCATGTAGCCTCAGGTTGTACAAATTACTCTTTTTTGAGGGTGTTTCCAGACAAAATGCATCATTACACATCATACACAAAATACATCTCAGTCAGCCTAGCAGTGTCAAATCTAATTCCATATTCATTTCCCATGATAAAAAGAAAAAAATACCTAAAGAGTTCAAAATAACTCTTTGCCACTCTATTTGCAGTGCTTCAGCTATTGATTCCTACATCATGCAATATCTCCTTTTTGCCCTTGTGAATCCTATACTTCACACAGAATCACACAGAATATTATGAGTTGGAAGGGACCCACAAGGATCATCTAGTCCAACTCACCATCTAACACCCGTACAGAGACCGAGAGCACATCCCAGAGCATAACACCAACCTAGATCCCTCACAGTCTAGCAGGCCACTCCGAGCCGGAAGGGGCCCAAGGTCATCCAGCCCTACACCCCCCGGCTAGACCATGTCACTAAGCTCCTCGTCCAGTCTTCTCTCAAACACCTCCAGGGATGGCGACTCCACCACCTCCCTGGGCAGCCCATTCCAATATGCAATTACTCTCTCTGTGAAAAACCGCTTCCTAACGTTAAGATTGAACCTCCCCTGGCGTAGCTTGAGGCCGTGCCCTCTCGTTCTGGTGTCATCAGCCTGGAAGAAGAGGTCTACACCCATCTGGCTGCAACCTCCCCGCAGGTAGTTGTAAACAGCAATGAGGT